>PVIJ01003554.1:0-132874 GCA_004024925.1 Scalopus aquaticus
GGGGGGGGGAGGTTGTTCCCTGGAGTTTACATCTTTATGTTCCTTCTACTATAAAGAAAACTAAGTACAGAAGCCTGTTAGGCCAATAAGAAGGGTCCCGGCAGTACAGTCTGCAAAAGTGGGTAGTCTGAGAAGAGCTTCACATTCTGCCGTAAGCTCTCTGTTCTTTTTGTTGAACAAGGAAGTCAGACATGTCTAAGGCAAACCTGAGTCGCAGTAAATGAGCACCCTGAAGATGGCATGTGGGACATTGGTAGTGACAAAACTTCACACAACCATGTTCGTGCCTGTCCCTTTCGTAATCACATTTATATGCACAAGCATCATCTCACTTACATCTCTTACCAGCTCTTCTGGGTACACAGGATTCACATTGTATGTATTTTTTATTGACAAGAAATCAACTGGACAGTGAAGGAAGAAGTCTTACTCAAGGACAAAGATGTAGAAATTAAATTTAGCGTAATTCGAATACATGATTTATCAAGTCTTTATTGGTATTGGTATTTTCTAATTTTATTAATATTATTACCATCATTATTTTCACAAATATTTTCTTGTTTAATTTTTACAGCTGAATTGTCTGTACTGTTTTGTCCCTATTTATTATTATTTCCTTTCTTTTAAAATGGGAGTCTGAATTTAGAGCTCAAACATCTTTGCTATTACAATATATTTGGTTAAATGAAAGTATTGATATGACTTTTTATGTTAATGCCTCTGATGAATCCTTTGTTATATACCCTATATCAGTTGATTTCAAAGATACAGCTAACTGCCAGATCTGTGGTTAGTGCTTGAAATAAAAATTTTAAAGTTTCTATTACTAGTTAAGGTCCAGGTTTTTCAACATGATATTACTTTGACCAACTAAACAAGATTTAAATCTCTAAAATTAAAGACAGCAGAAAGAAAATGGTTTATGCTGGACTGAAAAATTCAGCTGACAAGATTCTTTTTTCAGGAAACATTTCCAAAATACAGAAAAACATGAAGTAATATGATAAATGCCCATAAGCCACCCTCAGTTTGTCAGAGCCTTTCCTTGTACCATATTTGCTTTAGAAATTCTTTGAAGCATAAAGAGATTACATGTAATTTGAAGTAACTTCTCTACCGCTTTCAAATTGAATTCTACCCTGTAGAGAAACACAGTGATTGATATTGCGGGTAAACCAGTTGTCCAAAGGTGAGACTAACGGAGGGGTCATCTGAAATTTATATTGTTTGCCAATTTCTATGACATAAACACTCCCTCAACAGCAGATTTCAAGCTGGAATTAGGAAGAGATGTGCTTACTAGGCAGGTTGGTAGAATCTGGCTCACTACCACAAAAAGTATAACTGCTATCCAAGATTTTTGTTGCCTTTATCATATATGTATATGGATGTATTTAAAATCGGTAACATGGTTTCTCTTATTTCAAACATGGCATAAATTGTGTCAGCCTTTTATAAACTTTTCACTCAACATTGTTTTGAGATATGTAGCTCTACTTCACTTATTTTAACTGTGGTGTAATATTCCATTGAGGCTATTATGCTTTTGTGGACTGAAGATGCAGTAAGACGGGGCATCTCTCCTTGTGGGTCATCACTTAGATTTCTCCTGTCAATTTCTGCCTCATACTCATGGCCCATTTTTTAATCGGATATTTCTTTTTCTTACTGTGTTATAAGAGCTCTTGGTAGATTCTATCAAGTGGTCTTTGTGGATTATGTGTGTTGTAAACATCTTCTGGAAGGAGGCTTGCCTTTCAGCTTTATTATGCTTTCTTTGAAGAGAAGTTGTCAAATAAAGAAGTTTGATGATACTACATGTACTTTTTATACTATGTGAATTTTGGTTGTGTTAAACGATCTCCTGCTCTCAGTCAATATACTTTTTTCCTTAAAAGTCTTAAAATGTTGCTTTTCACATTTGTCCTTACTCTTATGAAAATGGATGGTGGTATATGGTATATGATAGGAAATCCAAATTCTTGTTTTTATAAGCCTCACCATTGGTCCTGCCGTACATGATTGAAAAGTACATTCTTTCTAAGCTAATTTGCATTTCCACATTCCTCCTTCTCTATGTTTGGGTCTGTCTTGAAGCTCTGTTTTCTGTCTCATCAGTCCCTTTATTCATCCCTGTCCTAAACCACATTGCCTTCATAGTTAATCCCTTATTGCTCTTCTTGCTGGCTTTGCCTTTCTTAACTCTGCATTTTTATTAGTTTGTCAGGTTTTATGAGTAACTCCTTTGGGATTTTTATTGAAGTTGCACTTAATTTATAGATGAATTTTGGCAGAATTGATATCTTTATAATACTGAATCATCCCATCTGTAAGTGTGTATCTCTTTAATCAAGTCTTTTTTTTAAGTCTTATAATAATGTTGTGTAATTTCACCATCATTTCATATGCATAACTTTGAAAAAAGTATTTCTTTTGATGTTATGTTGACTACAATATTTTTTTATTTTTTAGTGAGCTATAATTGTCATCTAAGAATGCTTTCTATTTATGGATATCAAAAATATATTTGTATATATAGAGACATACCCAACTATCTTTCTAAAATTGGCCCTTCAGGTCTCATAATGGTTTACAGATCCTTTTGGATTTTCTATGTAGACAATAATATCTGAAAACAAGGGAGATTTTTTTGTCTCCCTTTGAGTTGTTCTATCCCGTTTTCATGTCTTATTGCTTTGGGTAAGTGTTCCCATTCGGTGTTGAGTAGATGTTAGTGTCTTTTTTTGCTTTCTCACCCTAGGAAGAATGTTTTAACTATTTAACCTTAGAGTATGATGTTTGCTATGGAATTTAAATAAACACTTGCTCTTATTTTGCTAAGATTTTATTATGAATACTGAATTTCATTGAATGTTTGATCTGTCTTAAAAGAAAATTAGCCAATGATTTTTCTCCTGTTCATAGAGTAGTAAATTATATTAGTAGGCATTCTGACTTGAATCACATTACTAGAATAAGCCAGTATGTTTTATGGTCATGATGTTTTATATATTTATGCACTGATGTGTTAATTTGTCTTTTTTAAAGAATTTTTTCATGGATGTTCATAAATGATAGTCATTTACAACTTCTTTCCTTATACTTTCTTGATATGTATGATGAGGTTTCAGTTAGGGTATATGATTAGGTTTATATTGTTATATCACAAAATCTCCCAGTGTGAAATATTGTAAATTACAATCAAGACTTTATTTTTGTTTCCTTTTTTTGTAGCCAACTCTCTCTTTCTCTCATAATTCTTAAACATTTAAGTCTCTGGTTTGGTGTCTGGAATAAATCCTCCAATGGTCAGAAAACTAGGTCAGTCAAAAGAAACCACTCTCCCCATTTTAACTTACCCATAAAATCTAAATTTTTTTTTTCCTGGTAACCAAAGATGTGCCAACTGTTTGATACAGCATCCATCTCTTGAAATAGAAAGTTGTTATCAGAACTGCAGTTTGAATGTTTCTTTAAGTCTGAAGAGTGAGGAAATAGAGACCATTCCTCCATACTGAATACCTATTTTTAAGTTAATTCTTAGCAAATTAAAGTAATATAAGCGGTCTTTCTCAAAAGGTAAGAGCAAAACTTTCATTTTTCCTTTAACTCTTTCTCTTTATTCCATGTACCTATGTTGAGTCACTAATTGTTAAAACACTGGGCTAAATCCAGGAATATAAAGATGAATGACACCACTGACACGTGAGGTAATAAGTCATGTAATTAAGGAATGGACAGTATTGCTTTGAGAGCTCCAAGGAATGTGCAGTTAATTTCATCCGAGGGGACAAATAAAAGCTTCACAGAGAAAGTAACATATGTCTTAAGCAGAAAAATTATTTGAGCCATGCTTTTTTCTCCTTTTGAATTGTAATTTAGGAAATGAATCATAAGATATATAAAACAACAAGGCAGTGAGAGGAGGGTCTAGTTACCTTTTCTTATAGAGCATTTTATTTCTACCAAAATGTCTTTAACACACAATAGTAGACATATTTTTACTCACACAGTTTTAAAAGACTTTTTCCAGCCAGTGCTAATATATTGGTGAAGTTAATAGAACACTTGGTCCTTTTAACCTCACCCCATTTTGTTTTCCCACAAGCACATGTACTTCTGTGGAAGCAACAAGTTAAAACGTCGGCTGACCTAGCTTGGTGGGTGGTGACAGGAAGTGGTTCTTTGAAGCCATTGCAGACCGGAAGAGGAGAGGCCCCGTTCCTGATTCTCACCAGTATAAGGCAGTAGAATAGTAGAATCAGTGGTTTCTGACTTCAAATTTACATCAGTGTTCAGAGATTTTACATGTAAAAATGTTCTGTAAAGGAGAAGCATATTTTCTCTAGCCACCTCCAACCAAGGGACTTGAGCTCAAGAAAGAAATCTTAATCATATTCTTTTCCATAGTCATACTCAAAAAGGAGGAAATATCTGGAACAATTAAGCAGGGAAAAGGGAAAATACCCAAATCCTGAAGGTAGGCTAACCTAATTTTAGCTTTGAGTAGAAAACACAGTCCATGAGTCACCCCTTCCAGCCAGTGTGCACTAGAATTGTGGGTGCACATTGTGTGTGTTATGCTGATGCACTGAAACACGTGGTCCCCACCCCATGAGGTCCTAACTGTAGGAGGACAGTCCCCTTTCTGGTCTTTAGGAAGTATCTCAAGTGCCTGATAAACCACTCTCCATGGCCCCATCTGTGCTGCTGTAGGACATGACCCACTATTGTATGGTAGTTGTCTTCCTGTGTTTCCCACACATCATTAGTCACTATACTCCAGCCATAATTGCTTCCTTTCTATACCTCACACAAGAACATGCTAAGTTTATTCTGTCCTGGACACACAACTGATTTCTTCAATGACTTCCTCTCCCCTGCTCTCCATTATCACCTCCTCAGAGAGCCTTCCTTGATTACTCCAACACTTTCCTGCCCTCACCCAGCCTCATTTGCTGTGATTTTGCCTTCTTACAGTGTCGTCTTATGTTATTTTGATTTGATTTTCAGTAGACCCAATACTTTTTTATTTTTCACACAAACATTCCTTTATAAGCATTCATATACCATGGTATGTGCTTTTCTATTGTAATTTCATTTAGTTTTTTTTTTCTTTTAGCAAAATGGGTTTTTTCTTAAATTTTATTTCATTATGTAAGAACACTTACATGAGAACTACCCTCTTTACAATAAGTCACTGTTGGGAACAGTGCTGCTCGGGGATCATTAGAACTTGTTTACTTGAAACTTTACCCCACTGACTAGCAGCACTTCCATTTCCCCTCCCCCCCCAGCCCCTGCTAACCACCATTCTACTCTCTTACTCTATGAGTTTGACTATGTCCATACCTCCGATGAGTAGAATTACATAGGATTTGTCTTTCTGTAACTGGCTAATTGTACTTAGCATAACCTCTTGCATGTTGCTGCATGTTGCAGAATTTCCTTCCTTTTTAAAACTCAATAATGTTTTATTGTATGCACATGCCACATTTTCTTTATCCATTCATGGTTATTTAGGTTGTTTCTACATCTTGGCAATTGTGTTGCATTGTGTTGGCGTAATGTTGCATTGAACATGGGGGTGCTAATATCTCTTGAAAATCCTGATTTCAGTTTTTTGGATAAATACCCAGAAGTTAGATTTTTGGATCATGTGGTGGTTCTATTTTTAATTTTCTGAAGACCTTCCATATGGAAGACCTCCCATACTGCTTTCCATGGCAGCTGCACCATTTTGCATTCCCACCAGCAGTACACAAGGATTCCAGCTCCTCACATCCTTACCGACACTGTTGTCTTTTGTTTGATGTTATGTTTGTTCGTTCAAAGAGTAACACGATTGGAATATAGGCACCAGAGGACAGGTTTTTAGTCCGTGTTCTTTACCCCATAACCTCAATGACTGTAATAATGCCTGATACACAAGACTTTTTTTCTTTTTCTTGGATTCTCAAAGTCACATAACACAGTGGGTAAATGCATCTAGGACTCTTGATGCTTACCTTTTTTTTTTTCTGATAAAGATATTTTCCTACCTTTTTTAATTTCATTCCCTCATCATCTCTTAGAGCACTTTAACCCTTTCTCCCCACTCTTAACCTCAGAAACCTCATTCATTTATTAGGCTGCTAGTTTTTGTAAGTATTTTGCTTTGTTGAACCATCCGCTATGAAATCATAGTTGTTTTTGTCATTCTGATTTGCTTTACTGCACATAATTCCCTTAAACTCCTCCTTCCATTTAGGTGTGTCCATGGCAGCATTTCATCTTTCCTGTCACTGAGTATTCCACAGTGTAATCCAGTCCTCCATCATTGGGCAGTTGGGTTGTTTGCATGTCCTGGCTGTTGTAACTAATACTGGACTTAACATTGTAGAGCAGGTTGATGGTTTCATGGTTCAATCTGGAGTAAATCTTTCAACAGATGTATTTAGAGTAGACTACAGGATTGGCACTCCACAAGCCCTGATACTAACCTCAGCTGTGACCTTTAATTATTAGCTGTGTTACCTAAAGTAAGCTGCCGCCCTTTTATGAGCCATGGTTTCCTCACCTTAAAATTAGGGTCTGGGAATCAAAGATACTTGAGCTCCCTCCTAGCAATGTGGTTCTTGAGCAATGGATGCTAGTCATGCATGGACCAGTGAGTGATCCCCAGAGCTGGGCGGCTCCCCAAGATATTTCCGCCTGCCTGCACATACACTCTGGAGATCCAGGGCGAGCTTGATGTGTATGATATATAGAACACAGGGAGTTAAATATTGCCAAGGACCATTTCTCTTAAGCTTTGAGAAGTAACACAATGGATTCTGCTCAAAATTCTTCTCTGCTCAGAAAGAAGGTTTGTGTTGAAAGACCTGGACACAAAACCTATGTTAGAAGTGCTCCATCCTCCAATAATGGAAACCGCTGACCCAGAAATGTTGCTTCTTGGCTGTTTTTTTTTCTTTGACTTTTTCCTCTGCACCCAGTGTTTAGGTCCCAGTGATCAGATTTCAACTGCCTTTAATTCAGTCATGCTCATCTTTCTATCAAAGAGGTTAATGCAAATGTCAGACAGGTTTCCAAATTAAAACTAATCTTTCAAATGGATTTTGATTGGATTATTAGGGGAAAAAATGTTTGAAATTGGGACTATCCTGAAACCACTCACTGTAAAATATCCTGTCAAAGTGTGTAAGGTATACCAATGAGGTTTTTGTTGTTGTTGTTGTTTTTATGATTTATTTATGCAGAGAAGAACTGGGGTATAGGCCAGAGGTGGGGGTAGGGGGTGGGAGAATTCACCAGAGACAGAATAGGGAGTAGAACAGGTAGATTTACTGAAATACACTGCTAAGGGGAGCAGCAGGCAAGACAGGAGAGGTCTCCTGTACCATGTGGGTTACCTCCCTGGCTGGGGATCAAACTCACGCCACAGCAGTGATAACTCTGAGACTTAATCCATACACCACCAGGCAGGACCTAGACTGATGAATTTTACAGTAACAGGTATGGTGCATTGGTGGCTTCAGATTCCAGTAAACCACTAAGAAACTGCTGTTTGTTGAGTTTCAGTGTAATATCCACCCTGATCTGAAGAGGCTGGTCTATTTGGCACATCTGTATGAGGCTGGATTTTGTTTTCTATGTGATTTAGCCAAAATAACAAATTGTAATAGATTGAATAAAAAAGCAGGTATGAAAATTCACTGGTGTTCTGTTAAAGTAGACATTAAAGATTTGAAAAAAAATGAACAATTCTTCTTAATGATCTTTGTTTTATAAAATTTTTCACAGGAAGTTATATTAATATACTGACTATATTATTAATTTATCATTTTTTAAAGTATTCAATTTTCACTTCTAATATAATAAATATTGATAGATATAATCCAAATAAAGAATTTTTAAGACTGTAAACAGGTCTTAACCCCTCCCTCCCAAGAAAAGTTTGAGGATTGCTGCTTTGGGTCAAGGAACATTCCATGAATGTACAGAGCATTGTGGTGCCTCACCTTCAAACAGGAAAGTACAAATCCCAGATGACTGTGGCATGTCTTGATGAACAACAGGAGTCACAATGTTCAATCAGAGAAAGGGGAGCTGTGCAAAAAAGCAAGGAGCAAGGCAGAAAAGTCTAAAATAACAATAATATATCAGACTTTTCAATAGCAGCACAAGATAGAATTGGCATAAGCAACAGAGAGTTCCCTCAAGACAGAGAAAATGATTTCCAACCAAGAATTCTTTACCCAATGATATTATCAGTGTAAAGGGGAGAACATTTTGAAGTACCAAAATTTCCTGGGCAGAACTTGAAGCTTGGAGGAGGAAGAATCCCAAATAGACAAATGCTAGAAAAATGAATATTTGAGAGGAGTTATCACCTATTACCCTTATTACCTCTAAATATGTGGTTATTACCTCCCAAAGGACAGAATGCATGTGAAATGGTGCCTAAGAAACAAAAGTCACCCCACGCAAGTGCAAGGTGAAGAGAGCATTCATCAGATTGGTGTTAAAGACAGTCATACTTTGGACGCAATGTTTGAGGATAACACCCCTAAGGGTGTTTGCTTTGAAAATAAAGCAAAAAAGGAGACAATATTAATTCCAGACCAAATATGGCTGTACAAAAAAGGAAATGTAATTATGACACACTGAGGCTCAGATGAAAATAATATAACATATTCTTAAAAATGTAAATTCTGACTTCTAATTGAATTTCAGAATAGAACTTGTTGAGAAAATTGGAAAGGGGAAAGTTTGGGACATCTGAAATTGAAACATAGTGAAATACAGTATTAGCATGTTTAGAAAAGGAATACAGAAACAGCTAGAGCTGAAAAGATTGGGGGGGGGCGGGGCTTGAGAACAAAGATGAAGGGAAGCCCAATGGGTTATGGTGGTAGATTTTAACCCACAATTCCATGTATAGAATTTTAACTAGCAGCGAGAGATTTGTTATAGTACATCTACATGAGATATTATCTACAGTTACTGACGAGAGTGAACCATTAAAAAATAATATAGAGTTATACCTGAAGATGTAATTCCTCTTCAGCATATCTTTCCATCAGAGCTCTATTTCTACTTATAATTTTTAAATTGTTAAGTGATTTTTCATTGAATGGCTGGATTCCAGTGGATTCCAAGCTCCTGGAGACCAGGGGTCATTTTCCATTTTATTCATTGATGCATTTGTTCTCATTGCCTTGGATGGTACATGGTACCTACACAGCTGTTTAATGAATGAATGAGTGTGAACAGGTGAGCAGTGACAAGCCTCTAGAAGACTTCATTGTTAGGGCGGGTCTATTTCTGGGTGGGAGAGTTACAGGTCAGCCTGTGTTTAAATCTGTGCTCCAGGAGACCTTGGGGAAGTTCCTTATCTAGACCTTGGTTATCATGAAAATGGATCCTTTGTTATCCAACTACAAATAGGATTCCTTGTCAATGTTTAAACTTCCAAGTTAAATAAAAGGTCCTCAACCATAAGACTATACAATCTAATACTTTCTGGCTTTTTTTTTTTTTTTTTATTAGTGAACTTCTGCAAGATTTGGAAAACTGTGAAAATGATCCTGTGGCCATAGCAGAATGTTTCGTGTCCAAGGTAAGCAGAGTTCATTTCTCTGGGCCAAGCAAGACAGACACAAAGGACAAATGGTTTTCATTTTAAAATTAAAATGATTGCTGGTTCTGTGTTAAATGAAGTTAATCGCTGATCTCTCCTACTCTTTTTTTTTTTTTAACCAGCATGGAAAAATCATATACAGTTACTGTCCCTGGTTGCTGGGGAAAGCTAACGTGGTGGTGGTGCTAGGCCTTGTACAGTAACTCAATGATGTTACCCAAGTTTCCTGGGTAGAACTTGGGGCTTGGTGGGGGAAGAGTCTAAAGTAGATGAATGTTAGAAAAATGAATATTTGCAAAATGCCACTAGACCAGCTACAAGAATCAGGTAGAATATCAATGCTTTATATACAATATCTGTAACAGTAGCTAAGCTGTGTAATTACCATTTGGAGGGGGAGGGGTGAAGAGCATGTAAAAATGTGCTTATTTTCCTACATTCTTCCTAAGCAGTGTCGATGAGTTAGAAAAATAGAAAGGATTTGATCTGTAAAGGTTAAATGACAGTCCACCCTCTGTCCCGGAGAGGAGGTGGAGTTCTGAAGCATCCCCGGCAGTCCTTCCATTACTTTCTCCATGTGCTACCGACCATGTATAGAATCCTGTCTTAAGTTGCTCTTAAAAATTCAATAGCTTTTGATTGGAAAACCTCTGACAAACTGTTTCACAGCAGAGCTTCGTGGAATTTCTGCAGTTGTGTTCTCAGATGTGCAGAGGTTTAAGCCAAGTTCAGGATGGTGCTTTGGGATCAACTAAGAATTAGCACCTCATTTAGAGCTCTGGAGTCCAAGGTGAAGGTGATGTGAGTTCCCAGACTGACCTGGCTTCAGACTTGTTCCAGGGAGTCATTTCTGATGGCTGAAGCTCGGCCCAGTGGGGTTGAATCCAAACATAACACTCTGGGTTTTATGGTAGTGTGATCCCTTCAAGGCAGTTGTCAGGCTTGTATATAAAACACTTTGTGGGTGGGTGTGTGTGTGGGGGGCGACAGTGTGAAATGTTTGTGTACACGTGCTGACACATGCAATCCTTTGCCCAAGTTACCTGGGTCAGAATTCATTCTCCTAAAGGAACTTGGAAAGGAGAAGGGCCATGGAAGAGGGAGAAGTGGGTAAAAAGCTAGGCCGAGTATATCAAAGAAGATATGTCAAAAGAACCACAGCACGTAAACAGCATGGACGCTTTCGGAAACGCTGGGGCTTTTACTGGTAACTGTAATCACAAGCTGATTAAAGACGGTCCAGCATGTGCTTAGCTCTGGCTTAATTATTCACATAAAAGTTTGTTTATGCGCCACGTTGCCAACTCCCCAGTCTTCTTCATTGTCATAATGCCAAGTTTAATTAGAAGACGACTTGAGCGCTTGGCATATTCTCGCATGGCAGAGGGCTGGGTAAGGGAGTGTTTGCTCCTGGCACCGCTTGCTTCTCACTCAGCACCCTGAAATTTAAGGGATGTTACGTTTTCTGAAACACAACCAGCTGCTCCAGCCCGAGGAGGAATGGAAAATTGCTTTAATTGAGAGGCCATTAATGAAAGAAGTAAAGCTGGCAGTTGACTTTTGCTTTTATCTGAATCACTGGGGCTGACATGGAGATTCATCTTTGACCTGGCTTTTGGGGGGCAGGGAGGGGGGTGTAGGTTACAGAAACCCTTCTGGACAACGGGAGAATGCGTCTTACCTGCTGCCCCTGAAAGAAAAAATGAGCTGCGGAGGCCACATTCTTTGAAGGGACAGAAGTAAGTTCCCACTGAGCAGGCCAAGTGGGGTCCCAGCCTAGCATCTGTCAGCACAAGCCTCTGAAACACCTGGACCCCATTTCCTTGGGGGTCCTGTCCTCCACTCCGCCCTCATTTCTATCCCTTTTGACACTGGGCAGCATTTGGGAGTGAGACCAAGCTTCTCTTCAGAGATCCAGCCTCCCGCACCCCCTGCTCTCCCCAGCGACTTGGCCCCCTCTCCTGGGCACCTTTTTCCTGGGGTGCCCAGCCACACCACACCTCACCCTCCTATTGAAGTTATCCTCATGAAAGTGCCGATACCAGATTTCTGTATCAGTAGAGTGAATGCAACTCAGTATGACGTCCCCCGTATGCTTCTTGCATTTTCCCGTAGTGTCCAGTGAAAACGCAGGAATCAAAAGTGTGTGTGTGTTGTGGGGAGGGTAATGTGCAAGAGAGGAGAGAGAAGGATGAGGGAAAAGGGGAGAGCAAGAAGGACAGAGAGACCCTGTGACAGAGGAACCCTAAGATCACACAGATTTCTTTCCTCTGGTTATTCGTTCTGTGCCCGAGGGAGCGCCCTCTCCCTTTAGCCAGCTCCGACTCTCTTATATTTTGAATCTCTCATAATTAAATATCTCGTTTCTGCATCATCTCTAATGGCAATTTGAAAAAGTTGAAAAACCAGAATGAAATGTCTATTTTTGTGTTATTTCTTTATTATCGCCTTTTCCTGAACACTCTAAAAGTGATTTGGAGTGGTTTATCGAATAGTAAGCATTTAAGGATTAACTAACTCAGGGCTATTGATCTCTGTGTAAAACCACTGTTTGAATTGTCCATGGGGTTTATAAATCTGAGATGAATTATGCATTTGATTCTATGCTAAGTATACATCGCTGATTCCAATCACAGCCCTCTAATTTAAGACAGCAGCGGCGCCGTGGTGTCAGAGTGCTCAGAAAGACAATTGTGCAGAAATCTGGAGACCTCGTTAGGGAGAGGTCCAGCATATGATATAATTTAGACATATTTTCATTGGGGCCATTGATTCTAAGTTTGATACTTCAAATGATCCCAAAGTTCCCAAATTTAAGGAAAGTCAGTCTGATTTTGTTCCACCCCAGATTGAGTTCTGCAGGAAGCAGGAAAGTGTGAGCTCACCCAGAGAAAGACTCCAGTCTGGTTCACATTTACTAGAAGACGTTGGCCAAATCACTTGTCTTTCCCGTTCGTGGAGCGGGGTTGGGTGCTCAGTGCTTCCAAGCCAGACAGATGGACCTCACGTGCCAAGGGCCCAGGTGGAGGCCAGAGCGATCGGGGCCCTTTCCTGGCCTTCTGGGGACATAAGTGGCAGTGAAACTGTAGGTCGGGCCAGTGGGTCATACACTTTCTCAGGAGAGGCCAGAAATAAGATATTTTTATTTTTCACTCTTTTGAAGTTGGCAGTTTATTTAGAGCTTCTTTTGTTCTGTGCTGGAAAATTTGGTGGCATATTAAGTGGACATGACCATAGAGAAACGGATCCTCCTATAACTAGGGGGGAGAAGAGTGGCACAGACCCCTTAGAGGGGTCTTGACGTCAGCAAGCCTGCTTCCAGAGATCAGTTCCAAAGATACAGTGACAAAAATTCAGTAAGTGTGATTCCATCCCTTGCAATAATAGTTATAATTTATACCGATAGTCTGTGTAGAATTCATTTTTATCCATGCATATATCCATTTATGTGTAGAAATATACAATATAGGCAAATAGTCCAGATATTCATAAGCAGGGAGCTGGTTGAATCAACCTTGACCTAGCCATGTAACAGAATATTACAAAGCAGTAAAAGCAGATAAAGAATCTCTCTGTGTATTACTAGGGAGCAGTGGGGTATGTGATATAAGTCCATGGTTCTCAAAGTGTGGTCCCTGGATCAGCGACAGCAGCAGCCTCTGGAAACTTGTTAGAAATGCAAAGTCGACCCCAAGCTTGACCTGCTAGATCAGACACTGGTGGTGCGAGTCCAGAGAGACACAGACACAGCAATTCCTGGCTCACAAAGCCTTCAGGTTCTTCTGATCCACACTCTACTTTGAGAATCACTGACCTAGCTTCTTTCTGTTTATGTAGGAATGGTGGAAAATATACGTCTATTTAAATGTGTATACGTTTTTTTTAACTGTAAGATTAAAATTGCTTACTGGGGGGAGCCGAATAGACTAGAATGGAATGGAATAGAAACTAGACATCTCTACTCTGCCTTGCAGAGTTAATTCTGAATCCATGGACATATTTTACCTAATTATAAAACAAAATTGAACCTAAAAAAAGTAGCTTCCAAAAATTGAGACCAAAATGAAGCAGTTGCCAGGTTGGTATAGCTAATCTGTAGTATAACCTCACAGAGGAAATGCCAACTAATTTTAAAAGGCACAATGGACAAAATACAAATACATTTTTAACTGGTTTCAGTAATGATTTCACATGGGGGTTTTGGTATTGTTGGTCTGAAACTGTTGAACATGCTGTGGGAATATGAGGATTTATTTAATGCCATTGAGAACTGGAATTGTGGGGGCAAGAAAATGCAGGGTGACAATGAGGCTAATGAGAAACATGATAGTCCTGAATTTGAATTGCAAGTTTGAACTAAGGATGCACTTTATCTTTTAAAAATGCCATAGTTGGGCCTCCCTGGTGGTGCAGTGGTTGGGCGCTGTGCTGTGGAGCTGTTGGCAGCAGCAACGCGAGTTCGACGCCTGGCCGGGGAGATTCCCACATGGTGCGGCAGACCTCTCCTGCCTCACCTGCTGCTCTCCTCAGCAGTGTATTTCAGTCAATCCACCTGTTCTGCTCCCCACTCTGTCTCTGGTGAACCCTCTCCGCCCCACACCTCTGGCCTGTACCCCAGCTTGTATGCATAAATAAATCAATCTAAAAAAAAAAGAAGACACTCCTCCTGCCCTGGGCTAGGATCATCGAGGCCTTAGTAAGGAGAAGTCACTGAAAACAACTGAAACTCATTAAATGTGTTTATATTCATGAATTCACAGTACTATTAAAAAATCAGGCTGGTGACCTTTGCAGGAAGCTAGAGAAACAATGCATTATTTTGAAAACAAAGAAAAGAATCAAGGCTTTCTCCTGCCTTTCCCATACAAAACCACAAACTGCAGGGTAATGAAGAGTTAATATAAGGATGTTCTTTTTGGAGGTAGAGTCTGGCTAATAAATGAAGAAGGAATCATAGAGTTGAAGTATCACCATTTTGCAACTCTCGTGAATTAATAGGTCTAGGCAATAATTACCAAGAGTTGTTAACATTACAAAAAGAGAGACACCAGAAGGCCCTGCCTCCTGATGGAAGTACAATGCAACCTAGGAAATTATTCACGCCAAATTATGGACCCTAAATCTGTTTAAGCCTCTACTAAGCCACAGGAGTGCAGAGGACAGGGGATGTATGAAAGGAAGCCACAGGGACAAAACTGAGACTGGGGCAGTCTGCTGGATAAACCATCTGGTGTGTTCTCCCAAATTGCAAAGGCAGACAAGATAGAGGGAAGATTGATAGATTAGAGAAGACTTAGAGGAGCAAGGTCAGTTGTTGTTTGTGACTGCTATTTGCATTCCAAAACAGACAGGCAAACACAGAAAAGAGGTAAAGAGGAAATAAGAATAGTGACTGGTAAGCTTTCCTGATATTAGGAAATTATTTAAATGTGACAATGAAATCACATTGCAGAGATGCTCCTTGAAGGACCATATTTTAGAGATAGTTACTAAAACACAAGTGAAATGATGTCTCCAGTTTGCTTCAGAAATGACCTCATGGTGACTGAATCTGGGTGCGGCCACTTGGGGGTTCATATGCCATCTTCTCTCCTCTTAAATATGCTAGCGACTTTAATAAGGAAACAGTTAATCCAAGTTGGGTGTAACAAAAAGGATTTTAAATGAAAATTCCTTTCAAGTCTGAAAGAATGAAAGTCATCAAAAAATATTCTCTGGGAGTCGCAGGTGATTCCAGCATGAAGTGGTTTAAGAAGAGTCAGAAAAAGCAGAATGTGAAACACCACCAAAATATTAGGCTGTGACTTTTTAAAAATGTAATTTCTTTGGAGTTTACAAGAGCTGGTAATCCACTGGCCTTCTTGAATTATTTATTCTCACCGACAGTTTTACAATCAAAAGTGTAAAAACCTAGCTTCGGACATTTCACTGATTCATCTACACTTTTCCTTGGCAGTGTAGGAGAGATTGTGAAAGACTCTGAATGGGACCAAAAAGATTACTGGGTGCCTCAAAAAAAAAAAACCAACTTGGAGCATCTTCCAGTTTGCCTTTCTTAAATCTATGCTTCAATAGGGTCTCTGCACCTTCATTGCTGTTGAACAAGTCTTGAAATTGTAGATGACGTCAGTGCTGCTTGACATCAGACTTGCAAATGAGCTCAGGCCCACAGAGGGACATTTGATCTCTTTACCTACCCATCCTGGCAGGCAAAAGGCCATTTTGAATCTCTTTGTAAACGCATTTCCCATTCCTTACGGACCAAGGGTGATGCTCTTACTTCTCTTTGGATCCATTTATCCAATCTTAAGTCTTGGACCGTGTTCATGGCATATGTATGTGGGAGTCGTTTTACCTTTCGCAAAATCCATCCTTTACAAGCAAGAATATTTCTAAGTAGCTCTCAATATTTGATAAGATCAGACATCTAAAAGATGGAGGGGCTACTACGGACCTGGAAGCTGTCCTAACAAAAGGCCAGACCCCCACCTTGGTTGCCCACATTGGTCACTTACTGCATTTGCGCCATCGCTGCCAGTCAGATGTGTACAGATGAGGCACGAATCCTGCTCACAGATAACTTCTGATCATCCAGTAAGGAGAGAGGTTCAGTATTTCTGTGCTCATTATGTGCCAGATGAGTCCGTGGGGGCCGTGCCCTTTAGGAACTAGCGGTAGGGACAGATACAGAGAATTTTCTGTGTCCCTTTGGTAAATGCTCCAAGAGAGGTAAGTCTTAGGTGTTACTGAAACTCCAGAGAACCCTAGAAAGCTCCCTGAAAGGAAGAAAGCCTCAAGTTGGCATCAGTGGGTGCTGGTGGGCAACCAGTGGCAGAATGGGCTGCACAGGGCGGCTGCAAGTCTACAACAGCTTCCTGCACCCTGCTCTGCCTCCTGCGGCTCTCGCTGCACCGCTACTGAAATCGCTCACCGCTCTCTCGCACACTGCACATCCCCCAGAGGACCCGAGCACTGGGGAAAAAACCTTGTTTTCCTCCTCTTCCTATTTGCCTTAGATTCATTCTAGCATAGCAGATGCTCCTTAAGTGTTTTCTGAACTCAAGTGAGTTCGCATGTATGGAATCTCGGGAGAAAGCAAGGTAGACAGAGGCACAGCCATGCCCACCGAGGCCAGAGGCAGGCGCGTGGGATGAGAGAGATGGATTGAAAAGTACGATTATTTTTTTGTTTTTGAAGGAGTGTGGGTGCCTCTGACTTTTGCCTCTAACATCGCTCTTGTTTCCTTGCAGAGTGAAGCCTTCCACATCTACACCCAGTACTGCACCAACTACCCCAGGTACCCAGGGCGAGCGGGCAGGGGTGCTGGTTCCCTCTAGCGGAGTGGAGGAGGGCGGGGGGACAAGCCCGTCAGCCCAGTGACTGGCTGTGAGGCATGTCTGCCCCAGAGCAGAGAATTATGGGAAGAACAGCAAGACATGCTGAGAATAGAATCCAGGGATTCTCAGACATCGATCTGCTCAGTCCTCGGGGCCCCCCACAGAGCAGGGTAGGGAAAAATTGTGGAGACCTTGAGTGAGGCCAAAAGATTGCTGGTGCCCTATAGTTGGAAACTAAGGAAACGGTTGTGTTTAAAGGCTTGTCTGGTAACTTTTCTGTGTGTGTTGTGTCATTAAGAATTTGGGGAACGCTGAGCCTCTGTCCCCTAGCTGGGGATAAAGTAGGTTCTGTTGTTTCCACCTCTATCTGAAGATGTCAGGATGCTCAACTAAGCCCCATGGCCCTGGAGCTAAAAACCAACCTTGCCCCAACACTCAAATTCAGGGAAATCACAGATTCGGCTCTCCAGAACACAAAACTTCTTCCTGAGGGGAAGGAAAAAACATTCCACTCTAGAGAATCAACAAAGTTCTGGACAGAGTTATCAGGACCCAACCCACTAGAGGAGATTTTCAGGGGATTATGTTTGTGTAAATTTCCCTCCAAACATGTTATTCAAAGAAAAACCTTCTGAGCTTGCAATTTTGAAAGTTTATATTAAGTTGTTTCTAACAGAGGAGTAAAAGAGGAGACGACAAAATAAAGGCAGCTGTTTCTCTACGAGGTGGCTTCAGGGTCAAGGACGGCCAAAACCATTTGTGCATAAACATTTTTAAGAGCCTGTCATGGATGGAGCAAAGTTGCAAGCTTGGAGTATGTGGGCAGGAAGTAGGGATGCACATCTCTTGCCTTCCAGCAGTTTCTGCGCTTGGGAGTTCAGAATACATATAGATGCAATAGACTCGTGTATTAAAGAGAATCAAACCAGCAGGTGCAAGTTAACATAGTGTGACCTCAGTCATGTTTAACAGAAGCTAAAGATGCATGAGATGAAGGAAGAATAAGCCCCAGTGAGGAGAGTTAAGGACAGTTTCCTGCAGGAAATATTTTTGGATTTTGACTCTCACTTTGAAGAAGAGAAGAAACGTCTTAGCAGAGATGCTCCAAAAGGCCTTCTCGGTGCAGCAGAAGTCTGGTTCTTGCCCAGTTTTGTTTTCATGTTCGTAGAAAAATGTGTCCACTTGTTCCTTGTCTCCAACCAGCTGCTCTCCTGGGCCCCAGGTTTCCTTTCTCGTCTTCATAAGCCAAGAGTGCCAGGAGTGTCCGCCTCGCTGGCAGCCTCTCTCCCTGTGGATCAGGCTGGTGATATTAAATGTCACCTGCCACCTTGACAGGTGGTCCCAGCAGCTTTGCTGGGAAGAGGCACAGGGCCCCCTCTTCCCCCAGGGAGGGGCACAGCCCCATCAGGTCAGGGTCCTCAGATGTCTCCCCCCACTCAAGACTCCTGGGAGCAGGGGAGCCCCATCTACTTAGAATTTGTTGCTGGCAGTTCTTATATTCATCAAGCTCGAGCCTTCAGATGACAAAGGACTTCTGGGAAACCTATTCTGACCCTGCTTAGTAATAGAAATGTCCCTAAGCCTCTGATGAAGAACAGTTTTGAAATCTCAGCTTAGGAGAATAACAATCTGTTTGGACTGATATTTCTCAAAGTACATGGACTTGGAGATTCTAATAGCTTCATCAGGAGAATTCTGTTGACTGCCTTCCCAGGACTTATATTTTAGGGTCTGATTCTCTCTGATTTTCAAATTAATCCTGCAAAGTTATTACCGACTTGGGGAGAGAGGGGCTAAAATGTCTTCCACCTGCTTTCTTGTAAGACCGTAAGATACTCCTGTGCCTGCGTGCGACTCCACCAACCCAGCAGCTTGCTTTATGTAGCCAAGAAGAGCATTGTTTTAACCATCCTCCGGGTATTTCAGGGGCTACTGGCTACCTTTGGGGCAGCTGGGATGGAGGAGGACTCTGAGTGACCTTTGTAGCACACTCCCGAGTGACATACGCTTGAGGAGCAAGGCTGTCTCGCTGTCTCAGACTCTCTTTAGAGTGAGGAGAGCCAGTGGGAGCTACAAAAGAGACCTGGTCAGAGATTCTCAAAGGGACACTAACCTGTGGTAGGAAGTCCCCGAGGACAGTTCTCATGCAGTTTATGCAAACTGGACCAGCAGAAGGCTTAATATGGAGGTTCTCACACCTTACATCTAACCAGTAGAAAGTGGGCACCCAGAGGGGGCACCCTTGGGGGCTGATGTCCACTCAATCCCCTTAGGCACACCGCATGTCTCCTGGCTGGGGCTGCGTCTCCCGAAGGCCAGCATCCGGGCTTACAGCCGTGCTCCCACACTGCTATGCTGCCTTCTGCTAATTTGCTCGTCAGAGGGACGCCCTCCTCTCATAGACCCCCTATCAGCCTAGTCTAGGTTTAGCTCTGTTGCTGCCCTGCCTGGTTGAGGGTACTTAGAGCACTTGAGTACTCCTGTTTGGCATCACAGTTTGGATAAAAGTGTCGCTGCTTCTTGCAGGTCGGTGGCCGTGCTAACGGAGTGCATGAGGAACAAGGTACTGGCCAAGTTCTTCAGGGAACGACAGGAAGCTCTGAAACACTCCCTGCCTCTAGGGTCCTATCTCCTGAAGCCAGTTCAGCGGATTCTCAAGTATCATCTCCTTTTGCATGTAAGTTTCTGCAGGGGACAGAGATTTGCATCTCTATTCAGTTTAGGGGGGAAAATATCCGAGAAGGAGGGGGACATATGGAAGTGTTTTCCACACTCATACTTTACATCTGACTAATCTGCTGTGAGGAATTAGAGACATTTAGACTCTGGGCCTGCGGCCCCATTGACCACAGCCCAGTGAACAGATTCATTTTCGCTGATCCTGATAGGCCTTTGGAGAACCTTGCACTGGGCAGTGACAGTTTCAGGCAGGGAACACTCAGCTTAATGGAAAACAGATTTTTGTGTTTCATTTCCATGAGCCCAGATTCAGTAGGCAGTTGGGAGGGAATTGGGAGGGAGAAGCTATTTGTCATGGATTGGCTTTAGTATGAGCAGAAAGAGAAGGGACTAGAAAAGGGAGATGACAGGTTAGCAGAAAGCAGAGTGATCTTAGGGCCAGGGTTAGACTCACTTCAAGGCATCTTTTCTCTATGTCCCATCCTGTTATTTGTCTGAAATGCAAGGAGGCCTTAGAAATAAAGGTAGATGTGGCTCTCATATTCCTATGTCTGATTGACAAAGGAAGTTGATAAGGTGGAAAAAAGTGTTTGAACTTTTTTTAAAGATTGATTGATTGATTAATTGATGTGTGCAATAGCTGGGGTGCAGACCAGAGGTGTGGGGGGTGAGAGAATTCACCAAAGACAGAGTGAGGAGCAGAACAGGCAGATCTACTGAAGTACACTGCTGAGGGGAGCAGCGGGCGAGGCAGGAGAGGTCTGCTGTGCCATGTGGGAAGCTCCCTGGCTGGGGATCGAACTCAGGCCACAGCAGCCATAGAATGATAGCACTGAGACTTAACCCCTACACCACCAGGGAGGCCTGGAAGAAAGCTTTCATGAAAGTAATCTCTCCGTAGGTGTGATTAGAAAGGGTAACGACAGAAGAAAGGCAATATAGCAGGGTGGTTAGGGCACGGGGCCGGGCCACTGTGCCCTGTCTATGTCCAATTCTATAAATTTCCTACATTCACTGGCTCATAGTTGGTCAAAAAAAGTAAACTATGACTTTTGGCATTTTATAGTACTTTAAAAATCTTTTCTTAAAAAGTCTTTAATCAGGAGCACTTATCTTACCATTTTGTTGCAGGTATTTCTAGAAAGTTTTCTCAATGTTAAGTAATAACGTATTTATATAAATAAAAAAAATAAAATATGAAGAACTCATCACAGAGGTCGCAGAGGTGCCCTCTGTTGCATGACTAGATGAGAAAAAGATGAAAAATAACTAGTCCTTCTTTTGTTTAAGGAAATAGAAAATCACCTTGACAAGGACACGGAAGGCTATGACGTGGTACTTGATGCAATAGACACCATGCAGCGAGTAGCCTGGCACATCAATGACATGAAGCGGAAACACGAGCACGCAGTCCGATTACAGGTGAGCCCTCGAGGTGGCGGGGGTGCTGGGAGAGGGTGCACTGGTCCATTGTCATCTTCTCATTCAAGCATCAGGCTGCTCAAGTATGCCACTTCATTCATGGTCATCATCATCATTCATAGAGAGGTCAGGACACCAGAGTAGTGATCATTGTTTTTTGGGGTTTTTTTTTAGGTTTATTTATTTATGCATACAAGCTGGGGTACAGGCCAGAGGCGTGGGGCAGTGAGAGGGTTCACCAGAGACAGAGTGGGGAGCAGAACAGGCAGATCGACGGAAACACACTGCTGAGGGGAGCAGCGGGCAAGGCAGGAGAGGTCTGCCGCACCATGTGGGATTCTCCCCGGCCGGGCATCGAACTCGTGTCACTGCTGCTAACAGCTCCACAGCACAGTGCTTAACCGCTGCACCACCAGGAAGGCCCCAGTAGTGATCATTGTTGAACATGATTGTTAAAGCATAACTTTTAAGTGAATAGTGTGCGCATAGCCCTTTCAAGGGCCAACTTTAAAAAAGGACTCTCCCAAGACCTTATCTCATGTTAATCTCAAATAAGTAATTCTTATTGAAAGCAACTCTCTAAACTGTTTAAAGGGTTTTTGAGCCTCTCACTGGTTCATGCAAAATCACATGGTGGTGTATGTGGTGATGAGGCAGGGACTCAGAAAAAAGAGAGCTAAGTCTGGGGCCAGGTGGTCTGCAGCTTCACCTAGGCTAAGACTTCATTTCAGATTCCTCATTTCTTAAGTAAGACTCATGTGAAGTTTGCTAAATTCCCATCCAACACCATTTTGAGTCCTAAATCCTTGGGAAATTTTGATAGATTTTGGGTCAGTGATCATGTGCTGGTCACCTCAAAAGATGCATTATTTAAAAACAAAACAAAAAATCATGTGACCTCAATGCCCGGCCCAGGTCTTACTTTCCTGCCTCCTGTTTAACCACATAGAATTTTCTCTTTTACAGGAGATACAAAGTTTGCTCACTAACTGGAAGGGGCCGGACCTGACCAGCTATGGGGAACTGGTACTCGAGGGTACCTTCCGCATCCAGCGTGCCAAGAATGAGCGGACACTCTTCCTCTTTGACAAGCTGCTTCTCATTACAAAGAAGAGAGATGACACATTCACATACAAAGCGCATATCCTGGTAGGTCTGATTACTTGTCACAGCCAAGGACTTCGGGGCTTGTCTGTCGTCTTCCCAGCGTCTCTCACCTTCTCTCTTTGCTCTCTCTCCAGTGTGGCAACCTCATGCTTGTGGAAGTGATCCCCAAAGAGCCTCTCAGCTTTAGTGTCTTCCACTATAAGAACCCCAAGCTGCAGCACACAGTTCAGGTAACAGTAGCCCCCTGCCACCCAACAAGCCTTCTCCTGTGAATGATGAGTGCCATGTCACTTTGCAGAAGTTTTCAGACATTTCTTCCACAACCTCCCAGCCACATAGTGCATTTCCCACCTTAGCGTGGGTCAAAGTAACATCTGTATCATGTGAGTGGTCGAGGCGTAAATTGTCTGACTGTCCAAATCCCTTCTGCTAGGCTAAATCCCAGCAAGACAAACGCCTGTGGGTTTTGCACCTGAAGAGACTGATCTTGGAGAATCATGCAGCAAAGATTCCAGCCAAGGTAAGACAATGAAATGTAAAAAAAAAACAAAAAAAAAAACCCAACTCTTGAGGGCAGCCTGATAGGAGTAAGTTTTTAACTTCAAAATAAAGAAAATCGAAATATAGGCTATATAAGGGATCCACTAAACCAATCACATAACTGAGAAGATTCTCTCTGGAGGGGTTGGGTTTTTTAAATTGCTGTTTGTTTTTGAACTTGAAAGAAGAAAAATAAGGAAAAGCCCTAAGAAAATGTCTAGAGAGCTAGTCGAATAAAGAGTTGAGTATTAGTCAAAGATGTACTAAGTACCTACTGTGAGTACAGCTGGCCTGGGGTCCGTGGTAATCCTGCGAAAATAAGACCTACACTCAGCCCTGAAGCTAGCCACATCAACAATTAGCTAAGCAGAATGAATTAATAAAGGTATAAGCTAAGTGTTGTGGAAGGGTAAGTATTCAGTTACAGTGGGGAGAGAAGGTAAATGCCTTTTACCTCAGACTTGAAGGATGAGGAGTTTTATTAAGGAGGGAGAACGGATAAGGAGAGCCACCTGAGGGAAGCACATGAGCAAATCAAAGAGGTGTGGATGAGTGCACTGGGACTGTGCCTGGACCTCAGAGATGGGGTGGGAGGTGAGACCAGAGAAGTGGAAGGCAGGTGGCTGGCCTGTGAAGGGTTTTGAAATCACACGCTAAGGAGTCTGCATTGGATTGGTAGTGGGAAACGACTGAATGTTTGGGCGGGGGAGGAGACGGCATGGTCTCCCCTGTTTCTGGGTGTAAGGTCAAATAAGGTCAAATAAGACGCATGAGTTGGAGGAGTGAGATGGAGGCAGGAGAATTAACAAACCCACATGAAAGTCTAGAAAAGAGTGGGGGCACTGCCAAGGTGCCCCAGCAACAGAGAGATAATAACATGACTTGAAGGAAACAGGATTTTGCCCACAAAGCACATGAGGAGAGCGAGAAAGAAGAGTCAGAGATGAGTCAGGAGTTGAGCTAAGTGTCTGGTGTCGGAGCTCTGAAATAGGCAGCAAAGGGAGGAACCGGTTGGATGGGAGAGGGAGGGGAGAGAGCTGCGCGTTGTGTGTGCAGGGGTGGAGCACCTGCAGTGGAAATTCAGGACTTGAAAGCTGGGGATCCACACACTGGCTCCCTGCAGAAGCCCTGAGGTTTGAGAAGGTGGCCCTTAGATGCGTATAATAAAGAAGAACCTTTGGGAATCGCAACACCTAGGTGGTCTATGAGGGAAGGAGGATTGGAGAACAGCCAGAAAGAGTGGCCGAGTGCGTCGTAGGAAAAGGAGAAAGATGTGGAAACAAAGGAAGTAAAGAATCTCAAAGAGATGGGGTGGCGAAGCAGTCTCAAATGCTCCAGAGGTCAAAGCAGACTCAAACAAGAAGTAGGTATTAGAATTGGCAACTAAGGGTCCGGGAGACGTGGTATCAGGCTGAGGCTGAGGGCAAAGGAGGAACACACTGGGTGTCGACTTTTTTTTTAAATGAAGTTCTGAAGTGATAAAAGGTGGTAGTTTGAGGAGCGGCAAGATCAAAGCAAGATGCATTGTGTAGGTGAAGATCACCTGGGGCCTAAGAAGACTTGAGGAAAGTTAAAGGGTTTGACTGCACCGAAATCAGTGATGATGTCATCTGCTGGGCGAACGAAGCCAAGATGGGCTTGGGTGCTTGGGAGAAAGAGGAAAGCTTCAGAACAATCGCTGAAGAAGATGGACTAGCCGGTCAGCAGGACTGAGTAAAATCATTGGGGAAAGGCATCCAAAGCCCTGCTGATATGGCCACCAAGAATCAGTGTGATGAGCTGGTTAAAAAAATCGGCTTAGAGGGCTTGAAAACTAGTGTTGAGGAGCTTGGGGCACCCTCGTCCCCAGGGTTGGTGTTTGGCAGAGATGGTGAGGGAGAGGGGTAACGGGGTAAGGGAAGGGGGGTGCTAATCAGCGCACTGTTGCTGTGATGAAGCCTGATTTCCACGAGTGGAGAGTGAAGCCTGCTGGGGAACAGGCATGAGCAGAAGGGTTGCCGGTCTTACAAGGCAGAGAAGTGGTCCAGCAGGAGATACGATGACGTTTTGAGCTCCCGTCTTAAAGATGGGGCAGTTTGTGGTGATGACAAGACTCTGGGGTGGCTGTGATTGACTCTGTGTGACTGTTCTGTGGTGAAGGAAAAGGTGATCAGAGTAAAGTAGGAAGGAACCAAGGTGAGCGTGGAGAATGGATTACCCACCTGGATGGTGAAATGGTCCATGTAGGGGCAGGGAGAAGTGAAGTGGAGCAGAAAAGGGGGTGTTGACCATGAATGAGTATGGAACTGGATGGAAAAAAGAACTCAGGGATTTCCAAGAAAGGAGAGAGTCAGTTTTGGTCCTTGTCTACCTTTTGAAAAGCATTGCCAGCACATTCTCGGCTGTGATTCTCTACCCAGGAAATGGTTGTTCACAGGTGTGTCCTTTGACTGAAGCAGGAGTCCCATTTCATCAGAGTGCTGGGAGAGGTGAGGTCGCTCAGGCAGAAAGGTGATCGTGTTTTCTTCATGGTTAGTCATTTGGTCATTGGCCTCATGCCTTGGAATGCCCTTCTGAGCAATGGCAAAGTGTCTTTGCTCTGCCCCACCTATTGTTTACCTGTCTCCTGGGAAAACTAAAGCTGCCGAAGGCAAATACAGACCATTGCAAGATGAAACCAGCTGGCATACCTGTCCTCCTCCTCCCACGTCAGGCCAGTGTATTCCAGGCAGTTTTTACCTTTATGTATTACGATGCTTAATGGTTGTCACAGGAAAATTGTTCTGTTTTTTGCCCAAGTTCCTGATCCCTTTAAGAATCTAAAATTTTTTCAACTTCAGGCTTCTTGAACATGTACACTGTGCTAAGGACTTTCTATTCTTATATTACCCTTGGCAAAAACCTTATTAAATCATTTTTATTCTTTCCTTCCTAGAGGAATAAAAACAGAGGTTCAGAGTCTTTAAACTAATTGCCAGAATATATGCAGCTAGTCCACGACTGAGCCTGCATTCAAACCCAGGACTGGCTGACGCCCAAGACCGCCGTAATCACATGGCCCCAGTGACAATAAAAACACTTCATTAAGATACTTTATCCACTATAAAGTTACGATAATTTTCTGTTATTTAAGCAGGTTTACTAAGCTGAACTTTTCACATTTTCCCTTGAAACTATTTCTTCAATTATTTTCCTAAAGCTTTCAAATATATGTTTTCCTATTAAAGAAATGCATCGGGGCAATTACAGACATCCAAAAATGTATCACCCATCTGATATTTGATAATGTTTTTCGTTTTCAGGGCTTTTTTAATTTGGGGGTTACATATTCGCTCTTCCACATGTGCACATGCAGCTGTTGGAAATAGATTGACTTGGCACCTGCCAGCTTCCTGCCATCCTTATTTCAGGGATGGCTCCTGGCTGACCCCTGGTGGTAAAGGTGAAAGCAGTACTTTTGAAAAATGAAGAGTAGATAGGAAATTCTGAATTCTTGAAGTCAGCTTTATAGAGACCAGGGACCTCCTGGGAAATAACCATATTGGTTATGATGCTCTTGGGAGCAGCCAGACCTGGGTTTGCAGCCATTTCTACACATGAGCTGTAAACGAGCTCTCGCCCAAATTAATGGGCATCATATGTCACCGTGGTTCTGTGACTGAGCCATCATTTGTGTTTGAAATTAATTCCAACTAGTAATCTGAAATTCTGATGTATAACAGAAATATGAGAATTATAAAAATGTAAATGTTTGTTTTCTCAATAGTAAGATGACTGCACTGAGGCTTTCCTCTCCCCCCCAAATGATTGCTACTTAGTCTAAATATTTTTTACTGTGATATCACAGATTGTGGCACAATGCAAATAAAATTCATTTTAAATTATTTTTAGCATGTTTATAGGTGGTTATACCACCCTTGAAAATAAAAATAGCATTAAAGAGGCAAGAAAGGCTACCTAAATGAGCTTTTTTCTTTGACTCCAAAGGCAAAGTGATTCATGCTAGGGTATTATCTTTTCATTTCTCCCTAACATTGACAACATGTGGCAGTCATTGCAACAAGAAGAAGCTCAGAGCATTAATCTTCAGCAGGCTGGGGCTGAAGGGGAGAAATGTGTGTGCGGAGGAAGCCAGCGCCCAGGTTCCCCAGCCGGAGCCCAGAGGCGCAGTGCGGAGCTCCGGGCTGAGTGCCTGTCATTTGCTCCAAGAAGCAACTTTGGTAGTTGAGGGAACACACTGAGAGGCAAGCGTGGAATGCCCACCTCACGCCATGCCAAGCCTGGCTCACGAGCCATGCCCTTCAGCCTGACACTGCAGCTCTTTCTTCCACCCCCCCAAGAGATCCTGGGGCACACGGAGAGATGGGGGTGCCGTGGTGCTTAGGGAGCAGGGGAGTCAGCTGGTAATGATTGCACACCACCCAAAGTAGAGGAAACTCTCAGCAACCTTTCTTGCAATCAGTTTAATTATAAGGCCCCAACGATATGGGGGAGGCCTGGTAGGTCTAGGAGAGTTTTGGTTCCGTAGACCTGGTTTGGGGAGCAGGAATCTGCATTTTATAATGATCAGACCAATAGATGCTAATGATCTGTCAGGTTTGGGGACCTTTACTGAAAGGTTCCCTTTCTCTCCCTCCCACTTCTCTTTCCAGGTGGCATCTGTTCATTTTAGTGTGGCAATTGTACAACATCTTCTCCCCACACGAGGGCGCTCATCTATCTAGCCTTTGAACTATACGTTAGCCTAGAAGAAAGATTCAGATTTTGTTTTCAGTTTTTAAAAATCCACTTAGGTGCAATAAGACCCACATTAGGGCTGGTCATTTAAAGAAAAGTGGCCATTGTAATTATAGTTACACTTTCTTTCTTTCAGGCCAAGCAAGCAATACTTGAAATGGATGCCATTCGTAAGTTTGGTTTTCTTCACATTTCTACCTTCATGTTTTGAAAAATGTCCGCTGTGAGAAAGCAGCAGCTCTCTAGTTACTCTGTAACACTGAGATCTGGCAGATCATAGAATGTCTTCCTAACACACCTTCTCCTTGCAACATCAATTCCATCTCCTTTATCTTGTGAGTCCTGGGCACAAGTCTAAGTTTCCAACAATCTAAGATGTTGTTCTTGAGTCAGCTCTTATCCCACCTATACCACCACCAAAAAGTGAAGTCCTGTGATATATTTCCACTGATGGGAAAGCTGTGTTCATTATGTGTAAGAATCACAAACTAGATGGTTATTGGTTTTGCTCATATAGCATAAAATTCTAAAATTACTACCACCTCACACATGGGATTGTATTTCTAAATTTATAAGAGGAGGCCCAGAATAGAGGTAAGGTCTTTCCTAGAAAATCAGACCTTGTTCTACCATGTGAGTCGCATCCTGGGGGCCTCCCAGACTAAATAGAGTAGAAAGAGAATTAAGTCTTTAAAGACGTACAGCCAGGTCCACCAGAACTTTTTACATAAAGGCTTTTACTTAAAACTTTTGAAATAACTTACTTTTGAGGAATCTTCTCAGTGGCCGACATTGATTCATTTACCCACAAACCCTCCAGGTGTTAACTCTCCAGGGCACAAAAGAAACCAAACAGAAGGAGAAAAGTGAGCCCAGCCACGGTGATGGAGTCCCCAATTCATGTCTAACACAACAGGGTGCTCAGAGACCAGGGTGTAAGGTGGGGCTCACTGCCCATGTTCTCCAGCCCCCACATGTCATTCAGCGGACCTCTGTAAGGTTTTGTTTTATAAGCACACTCTGAAGAGAAGCCCAGGTCGTGGGAGGGCATATGAGGATGCAGAGCGGAGATGAAGGAAGAGAGGTGCTAAAGAGGTCGCTTTTATTGTGACTGAACTCATACAACATTATGGACTCACTCCGGACTCTGGTTGTGCTCCTGGGAACGAGCAAGAGTCCGTGGGTCCCCACAATGATTTCAAAGCATGAAGTGGTGCCACATGCCTGTCCTCCGAGCCCAGCCTGGCCAGAGCAGCCAGCCTAAGCCAGCACACTGCTGTGTCCTGCTTGACTTTGGACTTGGCTGAATGTGAACAGAATAGGCCAGTCCATGGGACCAAATGACTTTATTTCTGTGACTATAAATTATATATATATACATATATATTTATATTTTATATATTGTAATTTATATATGTAAATGTATATAATTGCCATGGGAGAAGAGCATGTAGACTTTACCGACCTCAGAACTCTCTTGGCCTTCACCCTGATTTGAAGAATACCACTTTCTGCCTGTGTCCTGATGGATTATCCTCAGGCTTCAGATGTCATTGAACATGCTGCAATAATAATAATTACATCAGATTTTCTTAATCCAAATTTTCTTAATCCAAAATTTGCATGTCTCTTGAAGACATACACCATGAAATTACATGAAAATACCTTTTCTGGTAGAAGTGGTCATCCCTCGGTCACAGGCGCAATTTCTAGAAAAATATTAAGAGCCCCTGCACTAGGGCACAGCTTTCTGAAAGGACTCTGCCCCCTACAGCACCACAGTCTGGCACAGACTCCTTGAGATGTTTCTTAGAGAATTCTCCTCCACTCTTGTGGCCCAGCTCCCAGCCACTAATCTGTAAGAAGCCTTGGTAACAAGTTGAGCTATGGGGGTGTTGGGTTTTTTGTTTTTTTTTAAAGATTTATTTATTTATGGCAAGAGCTGGGGTATAGGCCAGAGGTGCACGGGTGAGAGGATTCACCAGAGACAGAGTGGGGAGCAGAACAGGCAAATCTACTGAAGCACACTGCTGAAGGGAGCAGCGGGTGAGACAGGAGAGGTCTGCTGTGCCATGCGGGAAGCTTCCTGGCTGGGGATCGAACTTGTGCTGCCGATAGCTTCCTAGCACTGAGACTTAAACCGTTGCACCACCAGGGAGGCCCCAGTGTTAGGTCTTTTTAATGGAGTTCTCTGACCTCTGTGTTCTCATCTTTGTGGGTCAGAGCTGCAGGAGTGATATTTTTACTTTCCAGGAGGGATAAAGCTGATGGTAGAGCTTTTAATGCTTTCTGTTAGAGAATGGAAAAGAAGAGTACACAGAGAATGCAGTGCACACGGGGAGAGAAGGGTGCAGGGGCAGAGAGGGGGCCCCACATGCTAACATGCTACTCCTCAAAGAAGTCCCTGTGTAAACAAAAAGTCCTGAGATATTCCACACCAACTACGGAAGGCAGGATTCTGTCATAGCTGATGAAGAAGCACAAATCCATAGATTTCTGCAACCAGCCACACCCGTTTTCCTCAAGAACTCACTGAACACCTTGTTCTTACAGACGCGTGTGGTTCTCGTTACAGATCACCCAGGCTTCTGTTACAGTCCAGAGAGAGAGACCAAAGCCTTCTGTCCCACCAAAGATGGGTCTGCTCCATATCGGCTGAGAAGAAAATCTGGTGAGTAGGATGTTGTGATCAAAATTTAATAATTCTGGGGAATAGTTATGAGAGTCCCTTTCAGTCTGACAAGAAGGCGTTTTCCTTTTTTTTTTTTTCTTTTTTGGTTTTGAGCTCACCATCAGTTTGAATGCACTGTTCTATTTAATTCTCTGTTTTCCCAGTGGCTATTAAACTTATCAATTGACTAGTTGTGCAGAACATCTTACACTTAGCTTGCTGGCATCTAACCCCTGTTAAATCACCAGTGGAAAGTTTTATCCTATAAACGACACATGCAAAAGATTATTCAAACTTAAAGTTTAACTGAACCAAACTCCAGATATTTTTTTTTGAATTAGTATTTATTGAGGACCTACCGAATCCACTGCACTGTGCAGAGAACTGGGATTGCAGGGATAAATAATATGCGTGATTTCTGCTTATGGGGAGCGTGTGGTGTAGTAACAGCATTAAAACGGTGAATAGATACATATATGTGTGGTAAGTTATGGCAGAATTTGGATGGAAGGAGTGGAGAGGCAAAGGGAAGATGGAGGGTAGGTAGGTCCCCCCTCCAGAAAGAAGAGAGGAGGCTTCAGTGGAAGCTGGGACCGAGGAGGAACAGCGTCCGCCAGGCCCCTGGACTGGAGCAGCATGCCGTAGGTCAGACTTCTGTCGCTTGGGTGCCTGGGACACAAGATGGTGCGGGGGGATCAGGTAGGTGTGGGCCGGTGAAATTGAAAGAGATATAGGTCAGGAGACGCAGGCCAGGCGCCATCTTGGGCAGCAGCGTGGGCCATGTGGAGTGTTTGAACTCGGTCCTGCAAGTTATGAAAGGACTTTAAGTTGTGAAATGTTTACCTTTCAAAAAGAGAATTCTGTTTTGATGTGGAAAACAAAGTCGACAGAGAGACCATGTAGGAAGCTGTCTCTGTCACCTGGGTGAGAGATGGTGGAGACTGGATTTAGGCAGCACTGACTGGGGTGGAGTATTATTCTTTTTAAGATTTCTTTATTTATGCATACAAGCTGGGGTGTAGGCCAGAGGTGTTGGGGGGGGGTGAGAGGATTCATCAGAGACAGTGGGGAGCAGAACAGGCAGATCTACTGAAGTACACTGCTGAGGGGAGCAGTGGACGAGACAGGAGAGGTCTGCTGCACCATATGGGAATCGAACTCCTGCTGCAGTGGCTCTGGATAGCTTCACAGTGCTGCGACTTAACCCATTGCGCCACCAGGGAGGCCCTGGGGTGGAGTATTATTGAGAGCCCACAAGACACTGATGAATGAAACAGGAGAAATCTGAGATGTCGTGATCGTTTACCTGAGAGGGTAATGTCAGTGAATCCAGATGAAGTAATACAGATGGGGGACAGATGTGGGGTGGGGAGAGGGAGGTACAGATGAGCTGAGCTTGAAACATGTTGAGTTTTCTAGGTCTGTGGGCATGTAGGGTAAATGTCATGTTGGCAGGCAGCATCAGAGGTCTGAGTCTTGAGACAGGGGATTGGCATAAGGCTATATAAAATTAAACCCCATCAGCTTATAGTTGAAGCCAGGGAACTTGCTCTACTAGTTGGTAGAGTTGGGTTTCTGCTCTGCAATTCCTGGTTGTATAATTTAATGAGTGTCTTGCGCTAAGTATCTCTAAGCCATGAAATTTTGAGTAAAGTTGAAAATTTCTAGAATGCAATTTATTTGCCCATGAACTAATAATTCATTTATAAAGAGAAAAGTCTTGATCTGATTCTGCAATGATGCTGTCATTTCTTTCCCAGAACCTTCCTCGAGATCCCATAAAGTTTTGAAGACCAGTGGTAAGTCCTAAAATGTCTCTTCTGTTTTCATTCTTGTTGATAGCGACAAAGTCAAATCATACACAAAATAAATACTAGAGGAATTACAGACTGCAGATTTGAATAATTCTGTAGATAATGGAGCCCTGTTATAAAATGGAAAGCCAAATGACATAAGTTGTTTGCAATATAAATGACAAGAATAAAAAAAATGAACATCCTTATTATATAAAGAAATCCCATGCATCAAAAAGAAAAGACAAAGAGTCTTTTTTAAATTGCAAGGAATATCACTGGGCAGCTTCTCACAAGAAGCACAACTGCCCACAAAATTTATAAAAGGTCTCCCATATTAGTAAGCAAAATAGTCACACATTTTAATTGGATGAAGGAGGGAAAACTGTGAGCTTGGCCAAAAGATGCAGAAAAACAGGCACTCCACAACTACAGGTGGGTACATTTCTGCAACCTTTTTGGAGCAAAAATTGATAGTGACCTTGACCCAACAATTTCACTTTGGTGAATTTCTCAAGGTACACTTCCCTTATAGCAGTACTCACCCAAGTGTGGGTAGATTTGTATGCGTGTGCATGTGTGTGCATGTGTGTGTGTGTGTTCTTTGCAGCATTTGTAATAGGATTCTTTTCTTAATTCCAATGTTGTTGGTTTTTTAAGTTAACCAAATAATTAAAAATAAAACACCAACCATTAGACCACCTCCATCTTTACTTCCACCCCCTCCCCCTCTGGTAACCTCATTGGACAGCACATTTCTTAAGATGCCTATCTGGTAGGCAGTGGTAAAATAAGTCGTATTATACCCTGGAAAACAACATGGAGTGTTCTGTAGCTGTCAGAAAGAATGGCAGGCATCTCTGTCTACTCACAGGAGTGTCAGAATATATTTAGTAGAAACACAACGTTGCAAATTGCACCTTTATTTTCTTTTAATGTGCTTTGTGGCTTAAGGGAACAGCAGGCCTGGGACCAGTTGTTAAGTGTGGTTACCTCTATGGGGTGGGATTTGTAGAGAGGGTCCAATTACTGTTTTTCTTTAATGCTTCTAAAATTAAACCGTTTTTAAAGGTGAGACACATAATCCAGGTGCCTGTAGGGTCTCTATAAAGACCCGGTTATTAAATCTCTCACCACAATTCTGCTCACATCGTAGCACAGCCAGGGGACCCTGTGGATAAAGGCTGTGTCTTCAGTTAAAACCAATAAATTGTTTATAAATTATAAATTAACAGAGGCAAAGTCTATGTGTACGTGACTTTCATGATGGAGGCATGTGACTGTTTTTAAGATGATGCTTTTTTTTTTTTTTTTTTGAGGGAGGGAAACTTTTGAGCTAGTCTGCTGCTCTTAGGGGAAAAGAAGACACATAACACATAGACATATGAAACCATTTTCTTATAATATAGGATATCTAGCTAGGTTAATTGAGAGGTTTTTGAAACTTAGGATTACAGGGTCCAGAAGCCTCTTAGGCTACGATTATTGACAACAAAGTTTAAAAGTCCTATAAAATGAATGTGTACCCCTATGTGTGAGATAATTTTCAATCCTCAAACTTAAACAAAATCTTTTATTTTTCAGAAACAGCACAAGATATCCAAAAGGTAAGCACCATTGTATTTCTTATTTTGACATTTTTATTACCCTTCCTTACCTGTCTCATCTCTATCCCATATTCCAGGGGTAACTTATTTTACCTTTTGACAAACGGCAAGTCCTCACTTAACTTCATCAATAGATTCTTGGAAATTGCAAGTTAAAATGAAGGGGACATATATAGTGAAATCAGGTCCTTGAAAAATGTTTTGTTCAACGTCAGGGAGGGTTCCTTTCTTCTCGTGAGTGTTAGAAACGAGTGATGATGAACCACACGATGTTACCCAAGGAACTGCCGCCTGCCCCACCTCTCCCTCAGGAGCTAGAACATTCCCCAAGCATAGGCTCTGGGCTGGTGTGGCCGCCTTGCATTCTCCTGTGCCGCTGCCCAGGGGAGGTGGAAGCTCTTGCCTCCTGAGAATTGTCACCTTCTTACAGCCTAACCTTCAGTCACGGGGGTGGGACTCTAGTCCTGCTGCTGGTGGAAGAGGTGTGATCCTCTGTCACATATAGAAACTCTGCTTATTGCTTGGTTTTTCCTTGTCTGATAAAGGGTTAGGAGGGAGAAAAAAATGGTAAGCTCAGTTAGAAACCATATATCCAAATGTATTACCTATGAAATAGATATTGTGTCCTGCCCTGAACAAACCACATCCAATATGGCCACTGGTCAAGTGTCTCAACCAATGATTCCTAGAGAGTTGATTGTGGCTTCTTGTTTTATGTTCTGTCTCTAATGATGCGCCTGGGATCCCACTTTATCACTCCTGAGCACACAGCCACAGTGCTCTGACCCCACTGATACATGCTCTTTTAGTTAAACCCGGTAAAATGAGTTTGGCTACAGTTTATAAAGTGGTATGCCATTGTGATCTAAGATGAAGAGAGAGAACTACTAAAGGGTTTTAAAAAACACCGCCCATAAGAACCATAGATAAAATATTACATGGTTTGTACATACATAAATATCCATCCATATGTGTGTGTGTTCATTTATTCTGAGGTCACAGGTGGTCCATGGTTTTTCTATGTGGAAAGAAAGTGAACAAAGAATTAAATGACTCATTAGGTTTTTTTATTTTAAAAATTTTTAATAGAAAAATAACATTCAGGGTGAAATTTTCTTACCCTTCCAAGTCTTCTCTCCCTTCCCTGACAGACAGGCAGGCAGGCAGCCTTATATATTGTTGGGTAGATATTCAACGAGATGTTTCCCAGTATCACTGAAAAGCAATGAAAGATTCTTGTTAATTTGACATTTTCACAAGGGCGGGAAGAGCACAGGGGACTATGGTGGGAGTGCACGGGTGGGGTGGTGGTGCGAATCCTGTGGGAAAGCAGACATTGTACAAAAATGACCAATGGTGTAAAATATATATAATAAATAAATTATTTTTAAAATTTACATTTCCAATAGGTTACAATTGTGTTTTGATCAGAAAATAGGTCCCTGGTACTAATTACCAGGGAAAGCGCGTTCACCTTTTCAACTCTTTGAAGCCAATCTTTGTACCTGCTGAGGGAATCCCACTCCCTCTCTGCATCATCAAGCCAGATCAAGAAAAATGCCAAGTTATAAAAGACCCCATTGTTTTCTTTGATTAGAACTCATTAATGTCACTCATATTTTACTTCCGAAGGGGCATCTAGATGTTATTTAATTAAGCATATTTTGAAAAAGAAGGAAAACCTCATCCGCTTAGTAATAGATTGAATTGCTTTCCTTCAGCAGAGGCTCTCTGCTTAGAATCTATAAAACAAGGCAGTGCTGGCGGGGTTCAGGATGGGTCTGCAGACTTTGGGGTATGCAATCAGATCACTGAAGGTGCTTCTGGTTTACCAAAAACCATGGTAAGACCTCTGAGTAGAGTTCCAAATAGAAATCAGATACTGTTGGAAATAGATAGACATATCCACTTCCATAATATTTGCCAATTATCTCTGTTATTTACACATCAGAGTTATTTGAATTATCTAAGAGCGTTCTGTGTTCAGCTGATTCCTGCAGTGAGCAAGAGACAGAGTCCTGGCCTTACTACTGTCTAAGGAGAGCAAGTTACTGAATCTTTATGAATCTGAATCTCCTTACTGTGAAATTAGTATACTCATATCTATTTCAATGTGATGGTAAACTTGAAGTTTGCAGAATGTCTACAAGTGGCCTCACCTAGTTTCTAAATAAATATTAGCTCCTCTTCTTTCTACTCCTGTAGCAAAAAATCTGAAATGATTTTCAGTTCAGTTCAAGCCAACAATGTTGACTTTTTTCTCTGACCATCACATATCGGGGGGTAGCGGCAATGTGAAAATGCGAGACGACGTCCTCATTTATGCATCCATGATGCTGCAGTCTGATCGATGTGTCTCTCTCCTCCTCAGGTTTCCCGGGAGGAAGGGTCTCCCCATCTGACTTCAGCGGGGCCGTCTCCCACCCAGAGGAACAGTCAGCCAAGCAGTTCTGCCATCATCAGCGTGCTTCGTGGGGGTGGGGCCATCAGGAACATCTGGACCGACCACCAGATCCGGCAAGCCTTGTTCCCCAGTCGACGCTCCCCACAGGAGAACGAGGATGATGAAGATGACTACCAGATGTTCATGCCATCCTTTTCCTCTTCGGATTTGAACTCCACCAGGCTGTGTGAAGAGAGCACCTCCAGTCGCCCCTGCAGCTGGCATATGGGCCAGATCGAGTCCACAGAGACGCCCAGCCCGGGCCACAGGGTTGTCCGGCGGGCCAGCAGTGCCGGCGAGAGCAACACGTGTCCCCCTGAGGTCAGAATCAGGGACACGGATGGCTCTCAGTACAGCCCCCAAAGGACATTGCACAGTGACCCCAAAACAGAAGGGCGGGATGGAATGTCTCCCTTTGGGTCATCTGTAGAGTTGACTATTGATGATATAGACCATGTCTATGATAATATAAGTTACGAGGACTTAAAACTGATGGTTGCTAAACGAGTGGCAGCTGAATCCACTCCCCTCAAGTCCACCAGGGAGTCTGTTCGCCCCAAGAGCACCCCGGAATTAGTCTTCTCTAAGAGGCAGGTTGGCTATGATAAGAGCTCTCTGTACCCCAAAAGAGATGGAACTCTGACAGGTCAAGAGACATCAAACCAAAGCACACAGGAACTTGAGGTGGTGGAGGAAAACATCTATGACACGATTGGGCTCCCAGAGGCCCCCTCACTGGGTAGCCAGAGCAGCAGCCTGAAGCGGCCCAAAAGGAGCACCTTTCTAGGCCTGGAGGCCGACTTTGCCTGCTGCGACAGCCTCAGGCCCTTCGTCTCCCAGGACAGCCTCCATTTTAGTGAGGACGAAACCCCTCACCACCAGGCAGCTGCTGAGAACGAGTATTTAAGTTTGCTGTATAACTCTCCCAGCTGCAACTTGTCGATGGCAGATAAATCAATATCTGACAAACTCTCTGAGGAAGTAGACGAAATCTGGAATGACCTGGAGAATTATATCAAGAAAAATGAAGACAAGGCCAGAGAGCGGCTCCTAGCAGCATTTCCAGTCAGCCAAGACGATGTCCAGGGGCGGCTGCACCCCGCCAGCGTGCCCAAGTTGAGCAGGGATACAGCGCGGGCCCTGTCCACCCTCTCACTGCCCGAGAGCCCGGCCTTCCTCCCACCACTGACAAACAGGCCCGGCAGAGCTGGCAGGCCCACCTGCCCCTTCCAAGAAGACCTGATTTCTAAGGAAGACTCCCTCATGAGTCTTCACCGGCTGTCTCTGGCCAGTGCAATGCCTCCCATGGAGAATCCCTATGACCTGGCCAACAGCAGTCTGTCCCAAACAGACCTGGAAAACCCTGACCCCGGAATGGACGCCTCAGATAAGACCAAGAGCAGGGTCTTTATGATGGCCAGGCAGTACAGTCAGAAGATCAAGAAGGCCAATCAGCTTCTGAAAGTGAAAAGCCCAGAGCTGGAACAACCACCAGCCTCCCACCAGCACAAATCCATGCACAAAGATCTGGCGGCCATCTTAGAAGAAAAGAAGCAAGGAGGGCCTGCTATCGGTATGTTCTGCCACACAGCTTGTCTTCCTTCTCCAAAGTAAGATGGGAGAACAGCTTCCGGGATCTCGATAGGCTTAGAGCTGTGAGAGCATTGTCACTCAGGTGTTCATTTTCTCAAAGGGAGACCACAGGTGTGTGAACACATAGATCCATCTAAGTGTCTCCCACTTCACCTTGAGTATTGAGAGACAGCCTGATTGTGTCTCGGGGTCTTGTGTCTACTGTTGTCACTACGGAATTGGGGTGTTACGCTGTTAATATAATCTGAAGTATTTGGTTCACTGGTGAACCAAAAATAGCAATTGGTTTCTCCTGGCGGATCTAGTGCTTTCTGTGTGTCTGTAATGTGTGAGGAAGAGGAGGAGCTGGTGTGAGAGGTCAGGTCTTGGAAGTATGAGCAGCAGGATCGCTCTGCTCCAGAGTCCCCACAGAAACACCCACTTTTTCTCACAAGGACAGTCTTTGTTTGCATTTTTTTCTGAGCTGCTTGCTCTGTGACTTGAGTATTTTCTCACGTTTCTGTCATTGGATTGTTAAATAACTGCTATTGTGCATGTCATACCATCTCACTTGGTTTTCTCACGTACGTTTCCAAGAAGTTTCGTCTTCCAGTCACACCGCCTTTGCAGTGCAGAACTTAACTGGGATCTCCGGTCTGGTGCTGACCTCCCCGAGGGCTAAAGGATGAGGTGGTCACAGTTTGACATTGATCTTTTATAAAGAAGCACATACCCCAGGGCTAAGTTAGAGAGGATCCTGCAGGGCAAACTAACTGCACACTGATCTCAGGAAGAACATGATTATGAATAAAGCAGGTGGTTGTCATGGAAAGAAAATTCCCGAGGACTCTGGTGCTTTTCACCTCCAGACCTGGAGTGATTCTTGGGGCTACACAGAAGAATCTGTACCTTAAAACTGTGGCCTTTCAAGCATCCTTTAAGACTCTCTGCCCTAGATTCTGTGACAAAGACTCACCTCAGAATCAAATGACAGGAGATAATTCTCCAGTTAAAAGAACAGCTGAAGATCTCTATCAGGGCAGGTTTAGAAGCTCGGTAAGCACATGGCGCAGCTAGGCAGGTTGACACCCTAACCTCTTTGGGTTGGATTTCTTTATCTCTGTGAACACCAGAGAATAAGGGGATAGCCAAGTCCAAAATAAGTCCACAAGTTACATGTTGAAATGATACAGGGATTTTTTTTTTATTTAATCTGGGAGCATTTTAGAATTGTCTTAAAGCTATACTCTTTTTCTTGAGCTAATCATCCAGTAAAATGTCTTAAAAGATAGGGAAGGTAAGCCCTGGATTTCATAGACTCCCTGGAGTTCTTCGTTTTAAATAAAACGTAAGGGTCAGTTTTGTGTGAATTTGAGAGAGACTAGTCACATAGATTTTTCTCCTGGTGAGAGTGACTTCCTGTCCTTTTCCAGTGCTAGCATTGCTGAGCTGGTTTGTTGTTCTACATAGACTGAGTGACTGAGTGTCAGCTGCAGAGGACTGCCGGGGGGTGGGGTGGAACTGGAAGGCGCTGGAAACAGTCGTGTATTGGCAACGCAAGCACTAATGGAATCTGGGCTAGTGCTTACCAGATTGAGCAAAAATGTTCTAACGATGAATTATGCCAGCAGACTGCCCTTTAAAAGTGATCATCATTGGGGCCAGGTTGTTGTGATTCTAGACCATCCATTAAAATGAAACCTGCAATCTTGATAGAAGCCAGTCCTTTAATACTGACTCCCTAAGCTTTACCACTATCTGGAATAGTCTTCCAACCCCCCTTTTAAGTATTAAGTTGATTTCCCTTTGGGGTTTTCTTTTGCTTCTTTTCACATTGGGCTTGTTCTCCTTTTTGTTTCCCGCTGGAGTCTTGCAGGGAGTCCCGTAGGATCTTTTCTCAGCTTGTCTCGGTCCTCTTGACATGGTGGGCTACTATCGACGTTCTCCCCAGCTAAGAGGAGACGATCTCTCCCAAGGCATCTTCTAAAGCAGAGTCTCCTCCTGCTGCCCGGCAGGAGCACGTCCCTAGGGCCTGCCATCTCTCGGACCTGAGGAGCCTTCCATCTGGGTGGACCGAGACCACTTCCTGTGCCCACGAGACTTTCAATCAGTTGACATGATGACTCCTTTTCTCTCTCTTGTTTATCTGGGCACAGGACATCGTAATCGCACGGACCGATTCTCCAGACTTCTTCGTGTGGGCCTTGCCACTTTGCCAGGAGCTTGCTCTCGGTGCTGTGCGGAAGGAGGAACACCCTATTCGCCTGCCGAAACGCTCGAGCACCTTTATTGAACTGTCTAGCCGGGGTGTACAGGCCCCGGGTCAGATTTCCGCCTCTAAGTCACCCAACCAGGTCTAGTCCCTCCCCGTTATAGCCCTTGGTAGTATGCTCGCCCCCTTTTTCAGTCAGGCCTCCTCCTGGTAGTCTCTGGGGCCAGGGAGGCCTCTGGGGCCCTTTGGTGTGTGTGTGTGATGTTTGACATGAGGACGTTTCCATACAGGTGTGGGGAAGTTTCTTCTGTGTCAACTAGGGAAGCAAAAGAGCACAGATGCTTTGGTCTCCATTTCAGGCAACATTAGAAATACTGATTTTCATTCTCTGTCGGGAAAACAGTATGTTGTTCTTTTTTTTTTTTTTTTGAAGATTTGTTTATTTATGCATATAAGCTGGGGTGCAGGCCAGAGGTATAGGGCGGCGAGAGGGTTCACCAGAGACAGAGCGGGGAGCAGAACAGGCAGATCAGAAATACACTGCTGAGGAGAGCAGCGGGCGAGGCAAGAGAGTTCTGCCACACCATGTGGGATTCTCCCCGGGCGGGCAACAAACTCGGGCTGCAGCTGCCAATAGCTCCACAGCGCTGTGCTTAACCCGTTACACTACCAGGGAGGCCTAAAAACAGTATGTTCATACTGCTCTCAAGTTTTTACCCGGAATCAAAAGAAATGTACCTTTTCAACCTGCTAAAAGAGAAATAAACCAGAGACAGCCCTGGGGTCGCCATAGAATGATAATGTCCGTGTTCATTAAGACTGCTAATACCAGAACTAAGACGAGGGAGGACTTCAACCGGTTGGCTACTACTCAGCTTTGTAGAGTAGAGGTGGCATTGTGGGCTGGCACTTGATGGGCAAATGGCTCCGGGGATCTCATTCATGGCATGCGTTGCTCTGGAACCCTGCCTCTTACTCATATTGGCAAAAAGCAAGCTGTAGATCCGCTTAGAAGGTCAAGCTGAGATCAAAAAACCAAAAACTTAGATATCATCTACCTAGTGAGATACTTTTTATTCAAATAATGCCCATTTTGAATTATCTATTGGCCGCATTTTAATCAAAGGCTCCCCCTGCTGTACTGCCTGCGAGGTTATCTTTTCACTCACTGGTGCTGACTTAGAAAAGCACATCCACTTTAACATTGTGCTGAAAATAAAAGGAGGCAGTCCAAAAATTATCTCTGTGATTAAGGAGTTCTGGAGAGCAATTTCTGTCTAGAACTATGCTCAGTACTATGTGAGGCTTGTTCTGCAAGATTAAAAGCTCATGGGCTCACTGGGATAATAAACTAACCCACATAAAAGAGCAACAGAATTGCATGTGCTCGCAGCCAAGCTAAGTATTATGGTACACACAATGGTCACATGAGTTCAAAGAAGGGAAATCAGTCAGAAAAGGATTTATAGACGGGTCAGGCTTAATGGAGGGTTTTGAGAGATGTGTAGGCCTCATCAAGCACAGGAAGAAGAGGGGAGTGTGGTAAGGCAGGAAAAGGCATGAGAAATACTGTGCATAGTCTGGGTCATCAGGGTGATCACGTTTTAAGATCAAGAGTTCCTTGTTCTTTTAAGACTTTATGGTTATGTTTTGGTACTAGAATGTTCCAACGGATGTTTTAATTCCAACCAAATGTTTTAATTAGCTCTCGCAGCTTTCCCCCAAATTGTCATCTTCCCAGAAAATTGTGGAAGTTCAGAACCTTCCTGATTTCAGCTGTGGAACTGGGCTCAGGCCACAGCGTCTGGGAGAATGGCCTGGGCAGACTGCCTTTCAGAGGGGACTGCTAATGACTGGGCCTGAATGTCTAGTGCCTTGGTTGGATTGTACAGTCAGTGGAACATCACAGATTCCAGGCCAGCTAACACAGGCGCTATGAGACTTCCGTTCCATGAGGGATTGCTGAATCGTCTAAGTATCTTTACTCTAGCCTTTAAGGAGTGATGCCTCAAGTTTTTGTTATGAGAAATTCTTAATTAGTCATCTCTGTCCTTTCAAGGAATTGGTACTTGGAAAGCCAACAGGACCTGAATATAGAGCCTATAATGAAAAATTAAGCATCGTTTACCCTGATTGGGAGATGGGAGAACAAGAAATAGGAGGTGGTTGCAATTAAAGGGCACATAAAATCAAACCAGACTCTTTTCTGTCCTCATCGAAAAGAGACTCCAAAGAAATAGCAGAAAGCCAACTAAATATTTGGTTTAAACTCAAGGAATAATTTACTATAGCAGTTTATAAAAACTTACATAGCTTCTAGAAGAAAAGGACATGTCATTGTGTCTGGGACAGACACCCCTTGCTGGCCTGTGAACATGTGGTGTGAGTGGGTCATAGGATACTGGGCTACTGGTCATAGGATACTGGAATTCTTTGATTCTGGGCTGGTTGTGTAGCTCCCTGGATTGGGGAAGTAGGGGAAGATGGCTCTTGAAATTGGCATCTTGGAACTCCCCCTTTTAAGTCATTGCTAGCCCGAGGGCTGTCCATGTCAGGGTTCAGCTAATGTCTTTAGAAACGCCTGTACTCAGAAGCGGAGCAGAGAGGGAAGGGCCTCTCTTCATCAGAAGTGGCAAGAGCTCTGCTGGAATCCCGTTCTGGAGCTACTACCAGAGAGCCTCGGGTTATTAATCATAAGTGGATGGTTCATTCTTAATGTCTCAGTGCCATAGGCCCCAGTGGCTGGCTCCCTGGGACTGGGGAGAGATGAGGATAGGTCAGTGCATGTGGCTCTGCAGTATGGGAAGCGAGGACCTCCCGAGGCTGGTTCCCAGACAGGAGCTAACATGGGGTGCTGGAAGCAAGCGATGCAGGAAGGTCAGCCAGGCGGGCTCTGGGGAGTGAGCAGCTGAGTGTGGTCAGATGGGCGAGGAGCTGGCACATGGTGGTGGCGGCCACGCCGTTCTGGTGACTGCTTGAGTGTGTTTCCATTGACCAGGGGTTTAGTGCTAACTTTTTTTTTTTTTTGTGATGTGTGTTTTTTAACGCTGACACCATTTTGTGCTCGCAAAGAACACTCGAAGTTTTTCATTACAAATAGCTACCACATGCAGACCTGCTGCTGAAATAGAAAAAGCCAGGATCAGATAAATGAATGTCTAGGTGGCCTTTTTGTTTTCAACGGTAGAGCCTTTGATGAGTGTTGCCCAGTATTCGATGGTGACTCAGTCTCAAACTGACATGCAAGTCCTTTCTGCTGTTTAAATGCGTGCACGCTGCTGGGTAGCGCCTTATATTCTCATTTTTAATCTTCACATGTAGATATAATCCTGTGTATACTAACTTTACAATATTTGCCTTCCAGGTGCCAGGATCGCCGAGTATTCCCAATTGTATGACCAGATTGTGTTCAGAGAGACTCCCTTTAAAACTCCGAAGGATGACTGGGCCATCTCTCAGGAATCCCGGGCCATCTCTCAGGAATCCCCCATCCTCACGGCTTCCTCACCTTCCCAGGCCCAGCATTGTAGCGAGGACTGGCTTTTGCATTCAACCTACAGTAATGGAGAGTTAGCAGATTTCTGTTCCCGGCCTGAGCAAGACTTGAAGTCAAGATATCCCACTTTTGAGATCAGTATGAGAAACACTCCCAGACAGTTGTCCGCAGCTTGCTCTGTGCCTTCCCTGCAAACCTCCGACCCGATGCTGGGCCCCATGCAGAGACACAGTGTGGTGGTCAGCCAGCCCAACAAAGAGAGCTCGTGCCAGGGCCTTTACAACTCGCTGGGTCGGAAGGGAGTCAGCACTAGCTCTCAGCCTTACAGCCGTTCCCAGTCATCTTCCTCCATCTTGATCAACAAGTCGGGGGACTCCATTAACTATTCTGGGGAAATGGGAAAGAAACCGCTGCTCTCGTTACACACAAGTTCCAGGTATGAGAGCCACCAGAACTTGCTACCGACTCTCACCACCTCGTGTCAACAGGGCTCTGAAAAATGCTCGGATCTCACCCTCCAAGACTCACAGAAGGTTCTGGTGGTCAATAGAAATGTCCCCTTACATGCCCAAATGGCTACACAGAACTATTTCTCTAATTTCAAAGAAACTGACGGAGATGAAGAGGACTATGTGGAAATCAAGTCAGAAGAGGAGGAGCCAGAGTTAGAGCTCTCCCACAGTTGTGGAAAGAAATCTGACCCAAAGATTATGGAGGCGAACAGTCCACACACCCCAAAAAAGGCAATCAGCGGCAAACTTGGACTTCCACCTTACCTGACCCCGTACAGCGACTCTGACAAACTGAATGATTATCTCTGGAGGGGTCCCTCTCCCAATCAGCAAAACATTGTCCAGTCTCTGAGGGAGAAATTTCAGTGTCTTAGTTCCAGCAGCTTTGCGTAGGGCTCTTCACAGTAGCCGCCTGAATTGACTTCTTAGCGTGCGTCTCATTGACAGAGACTGGTGAGGTGTTTTCTGTGAACCAGATGAAAACCCTTTCATAATAACCAGAGGTGTAAAACCTACTTTGTTTTACAGCACAACTCTTTGAGAGGCTGCCGTCCAGCCAGGATGGTAGCAAAAGTCAGCAAGGAGACTGCAGGTTTCCTGAAGCTGACTTCTCGATCACGTCAGTCAGTCTTACTTGAAAATGTTTAGGCTTTTTTTAAAACATGATGGAGACAATAATTTCTCCCATATCCTGACAACAGTGCCCAGGCTTTACAGAATGCAATAATCTCTCCTGTAGTCTACGGGCCATGAGTAGATTTATCCCAGGACCCAAAGGCAGCAAAGGGCTTTTTTTCCTATGCCCATGTCTTAAAAAAGGGAAAGAAAGGAAAACTGTCTGAAGGATAACGCTTCTGACATGTTTGCTCCCAGTGACCCTAGTGTCACTTCAGCCAACTGGAGTGTCGTCTCCATATTGGGGTTTCTCTGCTGGTATTCCTGCACCCCTTCATTACAATACAGAAACTGCCACTATTGGAAATAGAATGTAGCAGGACCAATTTTCTCTAAAATCCTCGCCTGTATTCCTGGACCAGACCTGGAGACTGTGCTGCTCATTGTGTTAATGTGTGGTTGGGGGGCTAATATAAATGATTCCCCTAATGGTTTAAAGAAAACCAAGTGCAAGGATATGCAAATTGACTTAACCCTTAGAAAAGATGGGCTGGCCCTGGGCACTCACTGTCGCCTGGTGTGGCCCCTGAAGGGGAAAGAGGAAGCCCTTCCGCTGTTCTGTATGCCGCGTCTGATCAGCACGAAGCAAACCACAAGCTAAGTTTAAATAGAGCACTTTTCCTAGACTTTTCCTATGTTTTTCGTGTTCTCCCATGTGCTTTCATAAGTTCAGTACCCAGCCCTGTGACCCGGTTCCAGCTTGAAGGTTTGGTTAGCTGCAGTGCAATTTCTAAACCAAATAGAACGTGGGGGCCTCTTACTGTTTTGAGGCTTATGAAAGGACACAGTCTTCGGTGACTCAGCTCTGACCCAGAGCATCTCACTTTATTGTTACAATTACGACATTTGCAGAGTGGTTCATTGGACATTATGTACTAATATGACTCTTTTTGGAAGAGAACTGGAAAAAGCAAGAACTTGTGAGTAGAAAGCAAAATCAAAGAAGCGAAAGAGGAAAATGAAGGCAATGTGTTGTCGCTTTCTGAAAGACTATTTTATTGAAGACTCCAGTCAATGCAGCAAAATGTTTTCTCCACCAGTGGCCTGTGTGTTCTCCTTGTAAACCACTTTACATTCTGTAGTCCCTTCTCCACCCTCTCAATTTTCATTTTTAAAAGTTGTGATAATAAGTGTGGAGAAAGGGGGCCTGGCTTTTCATTTCAAGGTAAGCAGTGAGACTGATTTAAATCCGTGGCTCCTTATAATTCTTTTCCCCTTTTTAAGTTCCATGCCTCTTTTTCTTGACTGCTAAACACAAAATGAGGCCATCCTTTACAAAGAGGCATTTTGCTTTTCAAAGAAGAAAAAATAATCCAAGTTTCATGCTTCTCCGTACCATCCTTTCTTCTTGTAGCTTGTAAAACAACATCCATGTTGGATAGCAGCGTTCTAGAAACATTTCTTTCATTGCTTTTCTTTGCACATGATGTGAATTTGCAAGATTAAGCAGTATTGGTTTGCAAGAAATTATATTCTTGACTTAAAGGTATCAATAAGTATATTTGTAAAACTTCTAAGACTCTTCTTGTCCAGGAAGACACTGTCCCCATTTTTGCTTTTCAGTTCGTATGACATGAATTCTATATTCTCTATGTTACTGTTCTTCCTCGCAGAAGTTATTCATTCTTCACACCAGTGTGTTATCACACAACTTTGATGTCACCTCTAGTGTCATTCCCTCCTCCCTGCCACTGCACGGAGATGAATATTTCACTGTATTCAATGTCTGTGTTTTGTCTTTAGGTTCTAGAACAAATCTGTAGTTTTATGAATCACTTCTGTTTGCTAGGTTGAAGATTTTGAGAGCTGTGTGTATATGTATAAAATCATGTTCATAGTCTCCCTCAAAATTATCGATGAAGTGCTTTTGTTTAAACGTTTTCTTTTGGAGGTGGGGTAGGGTGTATATAATTGGGGGGAAGTTATAACTACTTAAAAGTATGGCAAGTTCTTATTAGGTTTCTGTACTGAATGTTTAGGTTTTTTTTTTTTATATAAGTTCACTTTTCACCTACTCTATTCTTTGTGCAAAATACCTAGAAAAACATAGTTTAAATACTGTATATAAGATAATGAAAGTTAGTAATGCTCATTATTTAATAAAGTTTGTAAAGTACAAAGCAAATCATAGTGTGAATTAATGTGTTCTAGAAAGGTCCAGAGTATGCCAAACTATATTTAATTATAATACTTGTCTTGCTTATGGGCAGAAAATGGTTTGAGTAACGTGATATGCCATGTTTCAGTGGCACCTGATAGAGTATTTTCTGTAGTATCTTTGGAAATACTGGATTTAGGTGATCAGTAGTGTTTATTTTCTTGATAAGTGGCTAAAGTTAAAACAATCATTAGATTTTTTCCTTATAGTAATAAAATATATCCTTTTAACTTTCATTATTGAATCAAAAATTGATGTAAAAATTTTGGCATAAAGTAAGATTGTGTTCATATAATTTCATGTTCTGGGGTTTTTTGTTTTTATTTTTGGATAGACAATAATTTTACAGGGAACAAAAGTATGTTAATATAAGTTGTTAATTGTAGATACTTTCGAAAGCAAGTCTATTTCCAAACGTAAGCATAAAACCAAACTCCATTCTAGTGAAAATTTAAGTTGTCTAACTTTCTTCATATGGAGGAAAGTGGCTTTTAAACTTTAGTGTGTGTGAATAGAGTTTCTAAGCTTCATTCTAAGGACCCACCAGATTTATATTACTGTTCCATCTTGAGGTTGAAAATAAGGTTTTCTCTGAGTCACAAGAATTTGATGACCTTAAACAAAAAGCAAGCAGCTGTCACCCACAGGAAGGCTTTATGCATATACCGTAGAAAGTAAATCTGGAAATTTTGTCTTGTGAGGAGATTTGTGCATGCCCCGAACCAAAACCAGCCCCTCTTTATATTAATGTGACCTCTAGGGGGGCAGTTACTGTGCAAGGTGTCCCCTCCTTCTTCCGCTGTATGTCTTTGACTCAAACACTGCTCTATTCTGAGACCTGGAACTTTCTTCTGTATTTTTTTTTTCAGTTTTGTTTTTAAGTATGAAGGCATAAGCATTTTCTCACATTTAACTCATCTCATTTTTGTTTCCTTACCTATGATTTATAGCATAGAACAGCAAAAATCATGTGGAACTATGCTGTGATTAAAAGGTTAGGAAATGCAAAATACTCTTGCACAATCGATACAAGTTAATAGAATGCGGGTTGCTTGGTATAGATGGTTAAAAAGCAAAATTCACAAACCTAGAGAACTGGTTTTATCAAACTCTGAATCAGGCAGCATCCCATCTAGCAAATGGAAAGGTTCTGCAAGGGGGTATACATAATGGAAGGTTTTGTAGTTCGAAAGAAGGAGGGACAATCTTACAGTTAGAAAGGAGGCAAAAGAAAAGATTCTTCAGGTAAAGCAACCTTCCCTCAAGGGAAGACAAGGACTCTTATGGTGCAGGTGAACTCACTGGTGCCACCCAGGAAACTCCAGATTGATTGTTTAAACTCCCACTTAAGGGAGAGGCTGACACTGCAATTCGGTGGAGTGTTAAGTCTCAGTGGGGCCTGGCATGAAGGACTCCATTTTGGGCCTGTTTTATCTTTTAGTATCTCCTAATCTTGGCCAGTGTGTTCCAGACACACATAGAATCAAATCCTCTATAAATGAAACCAGCCCCCAAAGTTGAAATCCATCCCAAATTGAGCCTCAATTCTTTCTGCCCACCGCTTAGCTGTTAACCAAGTCTAACCACCTTCTGTTCTTCAGCCTGGCCAGTTAACATATGACCCTTTTGCTACAATATCAAGCCCAACCTGTTCTTCCTGAGAGTTCTACTTCTCCAGATAAAGAAAACCTAACAACTGGGTCCTGTCCTTGGTCCACAAGGTGTTCATGTATCAGAAGAATATGAGTGCCAGCCCAGACAGGTGCTTACCAACACCCCTGGGCTTCAGCCAACTCTGCAATCTTCTCTCCCTGTCCACTTTACCCATTTCTCCTGCTAAATGTGCATTCCCGTGTCCCCAGTCAATGGAATTCAACTCTTACCCTTCCAAGACCCTCCTCCCAAAATGTGATATAAGCCCATCCCCCTTTTTAGGACTTTTTAGGAAAGTAGAGCTGAGTCTTGGGGCTCCCACCTCTTGCTAAACTGGCTCTGCATAATGGAAGAGCCAATTCAGCACAATACAAATAGATGTATCTCCCATCTCCTGCAGGCTTTGAGATGGCATTCACCATCTCTGGAAAGTAGAACACCACTGACCAGGTCCAATTATATCGTTAGAAGGGAAAACAATGATTGCACGTGCTGAGCCAGAATTATCAAAATGCAAAAAGTTGATCCGGACTACAAGCCAATCTTCTTTAAAGCAGGAGTGTCAGGTCTGATAGTCATCAGTCATTCGTGATCTAGTTTTGGGATGTAAGCTCAGTTTAACTATGGTACACACAAGAAAGCCATGAGACATTTGTGCTTTGTAATCAGTGAGGCAGTGCCAGCTCTTAATCATTAGTAGCTTTTTTGCAATAAGCCATCAGTTCTGTCCTTTCTGACTTCTTTTTAATGCCAGCAAAGATCATTTTTGTTCCAGGGATTTACTTCTTTGGATTTTCCAAACACTCACTTCATGTCTCCTCTTTCTAAGTGACATGTCTGTTTTGTGCTGACATCTGTGTAAGAGAATCCAATGGCACATCTCTCACCCAATTAAACCATGACCTGCCGTTGCACTTGCGTCCTTTGTCCACAGGATGGCGCTGGGCACAACTCTGAACCAAAATCTGGCTGCCCTTCTCCATTATCGCTCATTTTTCAGTCACTCTTTGTGTGCAATACAAAGGTTCAGTGTTTAATCTTCCTGAGGAACCACCACGTCATTTTCCATAGTGGCTATACCATTCTACATTGCTATTTGCAATGCACAGTGGAGTCCATTTTTCACATCTTCACTAATTCTTGTTATCTCTTATTTACTATTAATGTCCCTATAAGTAATTCTTTGGCTACATCCAACACACATCTGTACGTGTTTTCATTTTCTAATATCCCTTGAGAGTTCCTCACTGTGTCATGAGTTTTGAGAATTATGTCACTTAATTTCTAAATGTTGAGATTTTCTCAAATTTTTCATTTACTAACTTCTAGATTAATCCAAATGTGGCTAGAGAATATACTTTGTGTAAGTTAATTCTAATTTTGTTGAGGTTTATTTTATGATCCAGAATATAGTCTGTCTTGGCATATGCTCCTTATGCACTGGAAGATGTGTTTTCTATTATTTTGTGGAAGAGGCATCTCTAAAAGTCACTTAGGTCAAGCTGGGCCCCAGTTTCCTCAGGTTGAAAATCAGTACAATACTCAAGTCATTATATGGTTTAGGATTCAATAAGGTGTCTCCCAGCACCTGGCTTTGAAAATGGAAAGCCAGCGTTTCTAATGTGGGCTCATTTTATTCCCACTTTGCTTGGGAATTATAATTTCCTGGTAAGGAAATAACGTCCAGATAAGATTAAAAACAAAGTATCATTATTTCTTTTTAACTGACAATGTCACACTAAATTATGCTCAGACACAGAGGCTGTCATTGGCAATAATTTATTCAACACAGATTCACTGGGGGAATTAGAATTCTTAACATTTCCAAGCCAGTAACATGTAGGTTAATGTCTCTTAATAAGACAGTACGGAAATAATATTCCAAACCAGTAATAGATTAATCACACCATTGTTCACTGGGGAGATGAAAGGAATAATGTCAAACTTAGTTGAGGTGTACTTTCTACCACATTCTAGATAGAGTCAGCTCTTAACCAACCAAGAGCTGGTGTCCAGCAACTGGCCTAAGTCAAAGTGCCCTGTTGAGGGGCCTGTGTGACCAGTGCTGGGGGGAGGGGGGGGAGGCAGGATGATCTCCACGGCCACGGTTTTCGCCACAGCCTGCAGAGCGGCCTTGCCTTGGGAGGGGCCGAGGCCCAAGGTCTCCTGAGAGACCTGCTTAGATCAGTAAAGAGTCCTCTTGCTCAGACCAAACACTCTCAGTAGGTCCTCACAGATGCTTATATTTGACCTTTATATCTCCCTGGTGTTATAATCATGGTTAGAAGCACCCCAGGACTTCCAAACTTGCACACTTCAAGCCCGAGCCACAACAACAAAAAAAAAAGATTTATTAATGCATACAAGCTGGGGCACAGGCCAGAGGCATGGGGCGGTGAGAGGGTTCACCAGAGACAGAGTGGGGAGCAGAACAGGCAGATCGACGGATACACACTGTTGAGGGGGGCAGCGGGCAAGGCAAGAGAGGTCTGCTGCGCCATGTGTCTGCCCGGCTGGGCATCGAACTGGCGTCGCCGCTGCCGACAGCTCCACAGTGCAGCGCTTAACTGCTGCGCCACCAGGAAGGCCCGACCATCCTCTTATGTGCATAGAGAAGAAAGAATAGTTTTTGCATGAAACACCCATTTACCTCTTCTGGGTAAATACCCAGTCATACAGGCTTGGCCCAAAGCAGGGTGATTGAGGCTCAAAAGCCTGTCACAAGTCTAACGCACTTCTGCTGGGGGCCCATAGGAAAGGGGAGAAAGGAGTCGGGCCAGTCTGGGATGAAGGGAGCAAAATCAGGGAACAAGCAGAGGTACAGCTGTCGTCAGTCTCCCTGCTGGTCTCCACCCAAGTCTCTTCCCAGTGTCGCCTCATGTCTCCTTCCATGCCCGCCAAGTCACTGGTGCAAGTCCAGGGCCGAGAAGTAAGCAGACGTCCTCACAGGTCTCTGCTCCATCTGCCTGCCCCTCTCTCCAAGTCTTCTTCAGCTTCTGCCTGCTCAGCTCCACCCTTCACTAGGTGGGGCAGGGAACACGGAACCTCCCCGTTTTATATGGAGATCACACTGGGTTACCTCCCTCTCCTAATAGCTCTTCCCTCCATACCTTTATACAGATAAACATTCCCCGGCACCATTCTGATGACATCATCCTCAAATGTTCAGATCAATAAGAAAGTCTCAATATCCAGATTCAAAACAATTTCGTCAAAATGTTACAGGGCAGCCCCGGTATAAATGGGGTGCCTGTCTGTGGGTTCTCACCCGTGCGCTTAAAAGGGACTTACAAGACTCAGCTGCAGACACACACAATAAAATTAATAGAAAGGTTCATTTACAAAAAAGGAAGGGAAACAAAAACAAGTTCAAACCACAAACAGCTTTTTCAAAACCAAGCTTCCAAACGTGGATTTGAAACCCTGAGCGAGCACACAGGCAGCTCAGGCTCACAGACTTAAACAACTTGCCTAACGCCGCAAAGTCCGCGTTGAATGTCAAGGTCCAGGCACTGGACGCCGCGGGGGCCCAAGCAGGGTCGCAAACCCAAGCCGAGTCCCCAAGCCCGCCCCCGGCGCCTGCCCGCCCCAAACTGCTACCTGAGGGCAGGGCGGCACCAGCATCCTCGCCCGGGGAGGACATCCGGCTCCGGGAGGGTGTGCGCCCCACCCCTCCTGGGGTTTGCGCCCTGGCCCAGTCTGGGGAACAGGCGCCAGCGAGCCAGTGCCCGACGCGCGCTACTCGCCAGGGCAGCCCCAGGTCCCGCCGCCCCCGCCCTCCCCACGTCACCGGGCGCAGCGCCCCCTAGAGGCACCTGCCCCGCGGCCCACGACGAGCCAGGTCCCGGTCGCCACCGGCCCGTTACCCGCCCGCTCTCCCGCCGGCGCCCGCCCGCGCCCCTCGGGAGGAACGCGAGGCCTCCGCAGCGGCGCCCCGCCGGCTCATCTCCGCCTCTCGGGGACCCGCCGCCCCGCGCGCCCGCCGCCGGCCGCCACCGTCCGCGCCGGGCCATGAGCGCGCGCCTGCCGCTCGTCCTGCGCCAGCTCCGCCGCGCGCCGCCGCCGCCCCCGGGCCCGCCGCGCCGCCTCCCAGGGCCCTGTCGCGCCAGCAGCGGCGGCGGCGGAGGATGCGGCGGCGGGGAGGGCCTGCTGGAGCAGCGGCGGCCGCAGGACGCGCAGGCCAAGCTCAGCGGCGGCCCCGGCAGCCGGGTGCCCCCGGCGCGGGCCTCCATCGTCAGGTGAGTGTCCGGCGCTGCCGCCGCCCGGGCCCCGCTGCGCTCGGCGGGGTGCCCAGGCCGGAGCGGGCGGCCCAGCGCTCAGCTTCGCGGCGGGGGGGTTCGCAGGGCCGGGAGTGCTTGGTGCCAACTTGCTAGGGGCACCTGGCGAAGGGAGCGCGAGCACGGGAGGCGGGCCGGCGCGCGGTGGGGCAGAGCGGTGCCCCGAGGCCCGGGACCCCGCGATCGCCGGCATCCGCGGCGGGTGCCGGCCGCTCCACGTGCGCCACCGCCCCGGCTCTGATGCAACCACGCCGGGCGCCGCGGCACAAAGGGGGCGGCGCGGCGCAAGGCGGGCGCGGGCAGGAGGAGGGGCTGGAGGGCCGGGGCGCGGGCCGCACGGACTCCGCGTGCAGCACGTCGGCTGCTGGCCGGGAGGGCGCTGGAGCTCCGCCGCCTCCTGCGCGGGGGAGGGAGGCTCTTTTGAGCTCATACTCTTTTTTTTTATTCATTTGCTGGACAAATGTAAGTGGAGCCCGGTGCATCCGGTAAAAAGCAGAAGTCTGGACGGACTCATTCCCAGCACCGCCGCCCCGAGGCACCGAGCCCCAGCACTGCTGTCTCTGGACAGTTCTCTCCCCACCCAAAGGGAAACGGGAGGAGTCGCGCGGCGGCCTCCCCTTGCCCCCAGGGGACTGCACAGGCGCCCCTCCTCCAGTCAGTCACCCCCACACTCCACCACGCCCCAAAGCACCAGCCTCCTGGCTCCTCAGTGGGGAAGACGAGACTGCCAAGCTCTTCCTGGAGAAGGTTCTAACCCAGGTCGTAGCCTGAGGTGGCGGGAGCACCCTCGTCTGTTGCCCCGCCCTCCCCGCTGGGGTTCCTAGTTCAGAGTGCAGAGAAGCTGGGCGGGCTCTTCCCCTTGCAACTGTTTCCTTTCTCTAGCTGCCCTCTCTGCCCCATCAAGTGTAATCGCCTTTCTCCTTCGGTTTCGGAGACTCTGCTTGATGTAGCTGAGGATTCTTAAAGAGCCTTTTGTTCGCTTTACCTGGTCTTGGGAACGTGGGCATTGCTTTAGGCCTTGGCAGGCTGCACACTGTAATCAAGGTAGAGCTGAGCTCATCTTCAGGGGGAGGGTCCATCTCTCCTCCCTGTTTTATTTTCTGGATGGCTTGTAGCAGCCTTGAGCCTTTTTGGTTCCTTTATCACTGGGGCCAGGCCCTTCTCTGCTTCACTGCTAGACCCTTCCTACTGGGACCGGTGCTGGGACAGAGTAGCGCTTGGCACTTGGAGGGTGAATGAATGGCACAAAATCTGGGGATAATTGTGGATTTTATGCACAAATGTTACTTCACGTAACACCATGACGGACTTGGAAATCAGCAGGGGCTTGGGTTAGGGTCCCCCTGGCTGGCAGACCTCAATCCCTCACTGCAGTGGATAAAATGATCTCCCTAAAAGGGTGGTGGGGAGGATTACCTGCGAGAGCCCCCACTGAAGGTATCACCCAAGAACTTCGTGTACTAAGCTCTCAAAGTGCTGGCTGTTAGTATTTTTTATTTTACAGCACTCTAAACCAGGGAGTGGCAAACTTTTTCTGTAAAGGGCCAGATCATAAATATTTTAGGGTTTGCAGCCCAAGAGGCAAAATAGATCTAAGGTAGGTTCTTTATGAGAAAAAAAAATGCGATTATTTTTGATTAAATTAAAAATCTTATTTGTGGACACGCACATTTAAATGTGCTTCATGTAACTCACATACCACAAAACATTTTTTTTCACCATTAAAAAGTCAGAGCCATTCTTAATCGGTGGGCCGTTGTCAGGTCCTGTTCTAAACAGAAGAAAGTAGCTGTAAGTGAATTAACTGCTTCATAAGATTGTGGTTGAGAGATCGGTGCCTCGATTTGCCATCCAACTCCACCACTTACTAGCTGTCAGCTCTTTGATCTCCATTCTTAATAGGCAAAATGGAAACCAGAATCTCCCCTACTTCCTAAGGATGTTGTGAATATTCCTGTACTGGCGTGAGCCTGCGAAGCACATTTTTAATAGCTCCAGAATTGGCATTTATCTTTCATTCGATTGTCTTACACTTGCAGCTGGCCAGGTAGCCTTCCCGGCACCTGACCTTGCTGCGCTTGGGAGCGTGTGCCTGTCATTTTGCTTTTAACTGACTTGTCTGCCTCCTGTGAGAGACCTTTCCTCTGAGGGATGCCCCAGGACTTGGAGAAAACAGGAGGCGATAACTGGAGATGATAAGACAAAGGGGAGTCCCTGTGTCATACTTCTGGATTCATTTCATGGATACTTCTCAGAAAAGTTAGAAAATAAGCTCCCCTAGGCATAGTTATTTCAGGTGATTGGCTGGATCACCACAATCCGCCCTCCCCCATTTCCTTCAACAGGTCGTGGAAGGGCCATTTTAGGAAATAATAAATTTCTGGCATAATTCAGAAAGTTCTAGCATCAAAAGGTGCAGAATGGGTGTCAGCAGCCTAGTGAAACTCCAGGCACAGAAAAATGCTTTTAGAAGTGCTTCCTCACGAAAACCAAGCACAGAATAAGTCCTCTGTGTTATGAAAAGATTGTACCATCATTTAACTGGCAGCACTTTTTTTTTTTCTTAAGACAATGCTATGTCATTCATTCTGCTTCTTGAATTAGATGTGACCCAGTAAATAAGATTGAAACTCCCAGATCTGACCTGGGTGTAAAGTAGGAAATGGACGAGGCTACTTTGACAAAGATGCACCAAATGGCTGTGGACTTCAGGTGCAGAGGGAAGCAGGCTGGGGAGGACGGTGACTGATACCTGCTCACCACTCGCCTCCGGGTAAGAGGAGGCCGCTGCTCAGGTCTCCCAGCGGCCAGGGGGCTGGTGCACCCCTCTCTTACCACATTCCTCTGCACCGTGGGGGCCAGAAGGGAGTCGCGTGACCCCATCTAAGTGCAGGCAAGACAGGAAATGTGCCCTCTGGCCATCGGAGTAGTCAGGGGCTCTAACACTCAGATCCTATACTACGGAGGAAAATGCGTGGAAGGAAATACCCTGCACAGGAGCATGACGTCAGCCCCCAGCTTGTCATCACAACTACTGTCATATTGGCTGTACCTTCTCATTGCCAGGGCAGGGGTTCATCAAACTGCTCCACGGCGTTCTCCACCTGAGTATGTCTCAGAATACTGGGGAGTGTATTGGGAAGAGATGGTTTGGGAAATACGCAGGCACCTCTTAGACCCTTGGAAACAATGAAAAGTCGAAATGTTTAAATAAATGGGCTCAGCCTTCAGGGATGTACTTTAGTTGGAAGTTCTTAACAGCATCATCGACTGCGCCCAGACTCTGGCGGCAGGGGCAGCCCAGGAATGGGGTTTTTCAGCAGCCTCGTGCCCAGGGTGCAGGCGTTATTTGCCACACAGACAGCAGAGGACGGAGAATGCGTGTTAGTGGAGTCATTGCTAGTGAAGCCCACCTCACAGTGATGTGGTCACGATAAGTGGGTGATGGTGACTCACGTGGTTCTGTTGGTTGATAAGACCGTTCTGGCTTTTAGCTGTAGCTGACGGCCCAGCTAGCGTGGCTCGTTCCAAAGCTGAGGGGGCAGTGATTTTCCCGAGGTCAGGAAAATCTTCAGTTAGAGACATTTGTGCTTTTTATTGGGCCTGGTGACTCAGCGCTTGCTTGTTTTGCTTGTTACTGTAAGCTTATGAGTAAGGCTGGGGAGGAAACATCACAGCACAACCAGATGTTGGGGGCGGGGGTGAGCCCACTTTGTGGTTGGCACAGCCGGTGGGGGTGGGAGCTTCCCTGGACGTGACCCCTTCACTTTATGGAGAGGTGGGTAAAGCGACTGATGTTTCCTAGAAAATTAGTTTTGTCAGAATGAGTTTTTTGATGTTCAAGGATAGTTTGGGGACACCGGAAAAAAGTGTCCATTGATGAGAACAAAGGGGAAGCACCACTGATGCACCCCAAGGACAGACGCGGAAACTGGGCTTGGTCAGGCTCAGCCAGCACCCCTTCTGGCCCCAGAGGCCAGGGCTCGAGTGCCAGGCTGTGTCTACTGGTTGGTGCCTCAGAGCTTCCTGAGCTCCCTCTTGAAAATGCACGTTCCCTGGGCCCTACCCAGAAGATTAACTCGATGTCCAGAATGAGGACACAAACCTTATTACCAAGCTCCCCAGGGGGCCCTTCGGCACGTTGTCAAGAACTGCTTGGTCCCCACACTCCACTGCCTTCCCAAACTAGGCAGAAATAGGGGCCCTCCGTGGCTCACAACAATGATCTAGGAAGACAGGAAACAGCCCCGCTCCTTCACACATCATTGGACCGAGGATTTTAAGGCTTATTTATAAAGTGCACTGTAAACTTACACATACTGTCTTGCTTATTCAGCACAGTATGAATTTTTCGCTTTTTCCTAAGTGTCTAAAAACACCACCATCTCTCAGGGTCGTACATGCACGTTTGCAGGTCCACCTGATCTGTTTCTCCCAGCCCAGCCCACTGGACAGAAAGACGGTCTGTTCTGGAAGCTTCGAGGCCTTTCACTAGTCCGGAGCACCCTTCTCTCCATGTTAATTATCTTCCTCTCTGAGAACCGGGAAGAGTAGACCTTTGCCTTTTTGCCCCAAGTGACTTTTTTGCTGATGGTATCTGACCAATGGTATCTGACCGATGGTATCTGACCGATGGTATCTGACTGCACCTTGCACATTTGAAAGCTGTTTTGGCAGCAGGAAGGATGCAGGCTCGAGCCCGTCAGAAAGAGAAAACAAAATCTGAAGACGCTCTTAACGCTGAAAAGCGTGGGTCCTGCCTTGGCCCGGCCTGTCACGTGTGCCGTTGGGGGTGGGGAGAGCCCACTTGCATCGTTCAGCCCAAGTGAGGAGGGTTTCCTGGGGACGGGGGTGAGGTGGTGTCTGAAATGAGTCTTCCCAGAAGGCTGCAGGAAGAGGGCCTGGCTTCCACATTGACCTAGGGCAGCCCCACCCCGTGCCCTCCTCCCGCTGTGGTGCTGAGGGGGAGCGGCCCCTGCGCTGACCGGTCAGAAGTCCCGATGCAGATATCAGGCGCTCCTGGACTGAGAGGCTGTCCTGGGCCCTGGGATGAGAATTCTGAGGCGCCCGCAGTGTAGCAGTAGGAAGACTCGGGGTGCGGGGTGTCAGGAGCTGCGCAGATGGCTCAAAAGGAAAGGAGGAGTCCTGGAGCTCTCAGTGGCTTTTTAGTGGTCTTTTAATGGCCTCTTGTAGAGAGGCAAGTAGGTACAGGGCAGGCTGGGGGCGGGGGCAGGAGGCTGGCAGGCCTCCTAGCCCCCGGTGACTCTTCATTTTCTCTGGGCTCTCCGCTGCACCCCAAACGGTCCTCCACTGCATGCTCTGTTCTCTCCTTCCTGCAACTGCTGTTTCATACGCGCAGTCTTGGCCCAGGTGCGCCCACTTACACACGCCCACACCCTTCTTCAAGTGCCGCCATCAAGCGTGCGTGTAGGCCTGCAGGGTCTATCACTGAGGGGAGGGCGGAAAGACCTGATGACTCTTTCGTTTACCCTACACCCAGTGTTTCTGAAACGGTGAAAACTTCAACAGTGTCCAGGACGGTGGGTTCTCACCTGTGCATTCACAATTGCAAGACACCATTCAGGCCCAGGGTGCAACAATGGGGTGATTAACAGACGGGAGATTAGGGACAGGAGAGAATCTCCAAGGCCACAGGTGGCCAGCTGTCCCAACCCAGAGAGTGTCTGCAGTGTTCAGTAGTCCAAAGTCTGCTCGTGCAAGATTGCACCGTCCCTCCCCTCAGGGCCTGGAGCCGGCAGCACACCTGCAAGGGGCAGATCAAGATTCAACTCACTGTGGCAGCCAGAGCTGCTGAGGTGGCACCACAGCAGCCAACAACACCTACTCGAAGGCCAGGCTGGCCATTGCCGGACACCAGACTGGACAGTGCCAGAGACCCCAGCGCTCGGAGGCCATGCGGGAGGATCAGAAGAGGTAGCTAGCTTTTAGAGGTAGCTGAACATGGGTCAGTAGTGCCCAGCCACCGTCAGCAGTGCAGATGGTGCCGGAGTACAGGCAGTAGTGTTACAGCTCTTTGAGACACCAGGCCCAGGCCAGTGGGCACAGGCTAATGGTGCCCATCACCAGGTGATTTTGGAAGCAGGAGCAGAGGTTAAGCTGCAGTTTGAAGCAAAGATCAGATGTGGAGGTCTTGGAGGTCTATAGAGTTCTTTCCTAAAGGTTAGGACGAGTCTTCCCAATGAGTTTGTGAAGGTTTTTCTAGGAGAAGGTTCCAGCAGATCTGAATCCCAAGGCCTGAATGAATCCTGGCCCTCTGGAACCTTCCTTGGCTTATAGCCCCTGCCTTTCAAACTTGATTGGCTTGTTTACAGTTCCAGCTGTCTGATTGACGCCAGTTAAGCACCAATCAGCTCACCCCATTTTCAGTCTTGTGGACTATCAAAAGGGAAACCCCAGCTGCGCATTCAGACCTGACCCACGCACGGTGAGGTCAGGGCAGGCTCTTTGGCTGTGCACTCAGGGAAGCTGCAGCCAGCCAGGGCCAGAGGCTCGTCCCAGAGCTGCGCCTGGCTGCAGACTGCATGCCCACAGCAGTCAAGATGACGCTAGTAAAAGCCTTTGACAGAACAGAAATATTAGTCACTGGATTGGATCCATATGCTGAGTCTGTCATATTTTATGACAAATTAGGCATTTCAGGTACAGCTGCCTCATTGTTCTCAGAAAATAGTCCGCTTGCACAGTCCATGTGCTTAAACAGTAGAGTTTGCTTGTCACTGTCCTGTCGACTCGGAAGTCCGAGATCAGGGTGCTGGCAGATTAGCTTCTCGGGAGAGCCTGCTGGCTAACTTGCTGACAAGCTGCCTTTTTGCTTTCTCGTCACATGGTGGAGGGGAGCAAACCTTCTGGTCCCTTCTTAAAAGGACCCACCACTTCTTGTCCCACAGCAAGCCCCCCTCTCTGGTCCCTGATCCTTCGTACTCTCCCCCCACTGATGTTTATCTTCCCGTATGTACCCCAGACTTTTATGGGGGGGATCATATCATGGAGGAAGGGAACCTGGACTTTTTATTGCTGTAAACTTGGAAAAATTTACCCCTAGAAAATTACCTGTAAAAATTACCTGTAACATCTAGTTTATGTCTGCTTACTTTAAAAATTAGATGGCCACATTTTACTCTGTGTTACTGGTTCAGGATTTCGTGGTTATCCTGCCTCCCACTCACCCCACCTGGGGTGCCCTCACCTTGTCTCTTTGCTTTCACCTACAGTAAGAGCTTTCTCAGACCATGTGTTGTATCCATCGTTCCTGGTCATTAACCAAGACATGACTATGGTTTTCCTTTCTTAATGCAGAGAAGTCATTGAGAATTCAAAAGAAGTTCTCACTTTATTGCAAGAGAAGAACCCTGCCTTTAAACCGGTTCTTGCCATAATTCAGGTAAGCCGAGAAGTGGTTGGGTCCCACTATTGTAGGACGCCTTTCAGTGAGGTGATTGTATTCACACGACCAGCTGTGTTTCTGGTCAGCGAAGCCCCATTCAGGCTTAGCCGTGCCTTCAGCTGCCCAGATGTCATTGCCCCTTGATCTGGCCGGTTTTTTTTTAAAGATTTATTTATTTATGTATACAAGCTGGGGTACAGGCCAGAGGTGTGGGGTGACGACAGGGCTCACCAGAGACAGAGTGGGGAGCAGAACAGGCAGATGGACAGAAATACACTGCTGAGGGGAGCAGCGGGCGAGGCAGGAGAGGTCTGCTGCACCATGTGGGATTCTCCCCGTCTGGGTGTTGAACTCTCATAGCCGCTGCCGACAGCTCCACAGTGCAGTGCTTAACTGCTGAGCCACCGGGGAGGCCCGTGATCTGGCCATTTTGCTCGTGCTGGGCTGTAGGCAGTTACCTCTCCGCCTGAGCGAGTCTCCCTCCAGCGTAGAGAGCTCTCAGAGGCCAGGAGGTAGGTGCTACACGGAGCTGCCTTTCCAGATTATGTGATGGTCCAAGTGCCCTGATAAATGCTTGTCAGATGTGACTTGAAGGTGACGGGGAAAGAAGTTCCCCTTCATTTTTGTGAAAGACAGACACTTGATGAGACATGGTATTTGGTAATCTTGCTGCTAAGTCTTTGAAAGCCTGCCATGCATGTGCAGCGCCAAGTCTTTACATGACAGAAGGACTTCACATTCCACGTACATCTCTTGGCCGCAGCCCTGCGTTCCCAGCTGTGGTTGGCACCATTGGACACCCTCGCTGGCGTAGCCACTGCGGCAGGTGCCGGGACTCGAGGCAGCCAAGCCTGTAAGCTAACACCACACGCAGTCGCTGCTCCTGTTGGTTTTGGCGCACACTTCCCGTATCCGAATAGCAACCTCTAATTCCATCAAGGCTGTGATTTGCAAGATTATAGAGCTCTGCTCAAGTTGCTTGCATTCTTGCATGTCTGTCTCCACAGCCCCTATGAAGATAAGTCAGTGAGAAGAGTACAGAGAAAATTAATCAGGAGCATGGGTCTCCTGGGATTCTGTTCACTTGACTTTCCACCTAAGGGCAAGTCACCCACAGCCTGTCTTCGATGTCTTCACTGAGAAGGGGGTGCTGGTGAGGTGGGCATGGCGGGGCTCTTATGAAAGAGCAATGTCATTTGAAAGCTTGAGAAATTGGTGTGTTAATATCAGCCCTTATGAGCCCTGTTAGAGCACTAAGGTTTTGGGGGGGCATATTCCTTATCATCTTTGTAATTAGCTCATTTACAGTGACAGAGTTAGTCTCAGTGTTCTGCTTTGTGCTTTTTCAAGACTTTTTTGTTGTCACATTCTTATCACCCTCCTTAGGCAGGTGATGATAACTTGATGCAGGAAATCAACCAGAAATTGGCTGAGGAGGTAAGAATGGTTGATATTTAATTTTTATTATAAGTTTTAATGATTCATGCTCTGACAGTGACAAAATAACCTTGTGTTTTCTTCTCAGGCTGGTCTGGACATCACTCACATTTGCCTTCCTCCGGATAGCAGCAAGGATGAGGTAATTGCAGTAGAGCACTTAGCCTCTTTGGCTTTCCTCTCTAAACTCAGAAGTTTGTTTTACTCGAACATGAATAGAGTAGGCATCCCCTGGTTGGTGTGGTGGCATCACAGAGTCATATAGAAGCCCAAGCTTCTGGCTCTGCCATCTTGGTTGTGCTACCACAGTCCAAGATGGCAGATTCAGCTCCACATACCACATGCCCAGGCGAGCTAATGTCACGCGAAAAGTCATTCCCAACTTTGAAAGGAGAGACGGAATTGAAAGGTTACTGCTGGTGAGGAGAGGTGTGGTTATAATATTCTTGGTCCTGTCATATAAATGAATAGACTTGTTCATTGTGCTGTCTGCCACCTAGAGCAAAAAAGAAAACTTACAAATACCTTTTTATGAGTTATTTCTTATCGAAGGCTTCTTTCATGGGGTCTTATTTTTCCAAATTGGATTTGTCTTTTCCTCTCTTTAGATTATAGGTGAAATCTTGAAGATGAATGAGGACCCCAGAGTACATGGGCTTGCGCTTCAGATCTCTGAGGATTCATTAACCAGCAAAGTCCTCAATGCCTTGAAACCAGAAAAAGACGTGGATGGGTGAGAAAACATAAAAGAAAATCAACTCATTGCTAAATGAGTGTTTAACTATGTCAGTAACGAAGAGATGAAAGAAATTACTTAAAAAAACTTTAGAAGTTTGAGAACTTTTAAAATTCTGTATGAGAAAGTTATTTGGGGAAACACGCTTGCCCTTTTGGAGTGCCTGGGAGTGTTGTGGAAATGATCTCCTTGCACAGTCTTATTCACTGCTAAGCTCCTGACTTAGAGTTCTTGGCCGGCTCGTCTCATAATAAATTTCCTGGATAATCCTTCCAGACCACAGGAGAAAACCTAGAAGTCTGATGGCCCAGCAGCCCCCCAATTCTGCCTTAGCCCCAGGCCAGTTGAGAAAAATAAAATGTGTATTCATAATACAAAATTTTTATTTAAAATTTGAGGGGAAAACTCAGGTAAATATCAGGAGTCTGTTGGACTTGGCTGGTGCGACAAGCTTCAAGGGACAGTGAGTACTGCCGGCCATGTAGGAGTTCAGGACGTTTCCTGGGGTTCAAAAGCTCATTTTCCTACATGGAAATAGGAAATTTATTATACTTTGGCCCCAAAGAGCACGATCTATTTAGCATTACCAAGGTGTAAGTTTGTCTCTCAGGGGCAGGGTAAAGAGGCTGTGGCTTCACTGAGACACCCAGGTTTCTCCTTTGTCCTAGGCCCATGGTGACTCAGTTTCAGTGCACACATAGGTTTAAACGTGTGAAAATCTCAGATTCTGGAGTAGACCAACCATAAAGGAAGAAGAAGCCCTAATCAAGTATAAAACTTCCAGAACCTGAAGGTGTCAGTGTGTGGTTTCTCTTCTTTCATAAAAAAGAGGAAATTATGAGCACTTCCCTAAATGTCCTCCTTTTGTCACTGACCTGTATCAAGGCCGTCATGTTAACTCGATAGTTATGGACTATTTTGTCCCAGAGTTCAAAGAGTAAGCACAGGAGCCATTGAAAGCATGTGAAACTCTTCTTGATCTTCCAAGCAAGTAAACACTGACTTTAAGGTCATGGGGAGAATGGGGTATAGGCCAAAGTTCAGGGATGAAAGACTTTACCAGAGACTGAGTGGAGAACAGACAGGCGGAATTATTGAGATACACTGAGAAGGGGAGCAGCGGGCGAGATGGCGGGGGTCTGCTGTGAGGAGTGAGGGTCCCGAGGCCCTGTTTATGCTCCAGACATCACTGATTGATTGGGGTGACTGGTCTTGGGTGTGTCCTGACTCATGATCAGAGATCAGGAGGGGAAAATGACAACAACAACAAAACCAAAACAAAAACCAGCAGGCAACCAGAAATGGGAGACATTCAGCAAGGGAGGGGGAGGATAAGGGTTCAAAACGGGGGAGAAAAGAGCAGAAGGGACTGTGGTGACAGTTCACGGGTGACTTGGTGGTGGGTAACCCACAGGAAATACACAATAATGTAAAAGATATATATATATATATATATATATATATATATATATATATATATATTTTTTTTTTTTTTTAAATAATAATGAAAACTTAAAAAAAAAAAGAAATGAGTTTAGCATAGAAGATCATCAGTTTAATCTTCCTGGGGCAGTTCCATCCACTCCCTTTATCCATTCAAGGCTCCCAAACTTGCCTCTGGGCAAGGAATGGGGGCCTAGTTTCTAAATTCAGCAGTGCTACCATGACACTGGAGTGAAGCTAAGACCTGTGAGTTCCAATTCTCGCTTGATCATCCTAGATTTCTGGGATTGGCTCTCAGTTTCCTCTGGGCCTAGTGGGCTCCTCCATGTTGCTCATTCAGCCCCGCCATTCCACGCCGGCGCTGAGCGGGGTCCCCTCAGGTGTGTGGGGCAGCCCCGCGTGGCCTTGTGCTGTGGGCTTGCGACCAGCAGAACCTAGGCCATCTGACTAGAGTCACACTGAAGCTTCCCCAGGGGCAGCTCTAAGGAACAAAGGGCCTTTATTCCTGCCCACTGGGATTTAGATTTAACTATTTAATGCATCCTATCAAACACTGGCGGGGATGTCATTTGGGATCATGCGTGTGAATCCCAGATGTGTGAGTTCTGACTCGCCGCTCCCCTTGTTTTTGGCTTCAGGCTGACGGACATAAACCTGGGGAGGCTGGTGCGCGGGGATGCCCAGGAGTGCTTCGTCTCACCTGTGGCCAGAGCTGTAATTGAACTTCTGGAAAAGTCAGGTATGACGCTCCTTCAGAAATGCCCATTTCCTGTTTATCGGTATTTGCCTTATTTTTGGATAAGGATTTGTTTCTAGAATCTCTAATTCCCCTGGACAGTGGAAGGGATACTCCGTGTTGGCTCTTTTTCCCCCTCTTATGGGGAGATATGACTGACAACAGCAGCTTTTTCTCAGATTAACTGGATGACAATTTAGAAGACAAATTGGGAAAGATGAAAACGATCTTATTTTAAACAGATTATCAACGTCTCTCATGAAACAGTCAAAGTCACCAGAATGAAAAATATTTCAAGTTTTAGATTCTTGTGTAGACCAAGATAAGGCTTGTACTTGAGACAAGTGCGGAAGCCGTCAGGTGCAGTTGGGGTACAGATTGGAATGGTCCCCCCAGGTGAGAGTGTCGTCCTTCATCAGTTCTTCCATCGTCCCTGCCCTTGCCCTTGCCCTTGCCCTTGCCCTTGCCCTTTTATGTCAGTGAACTAGAAATGAATCCTTTTTTTCTTGGCTATTAAATTTGCTGAGTAAATTATTACTGAGTATTTCATAGACTTAAGGAGTTTTTAGCTGAGTACATAAAAATCGAACTATCTAAATATTTCTCTACTCCAGCTTGAGTGAAAAAGGGGCAAATGCCTCTTCCCTGCCCCTGAACTTGCAACAATCAAAGATTCCAAAACTAGGTACCAGCATTCTGTTAGAAGATTCACTTTTAAGGTGTAGCTTGAGAACCACCATTAAGCTCAGATCTCTGGGGAAATCCGTACAGTGTCTTCCCGCATGAACTCTAAGGAGGGTGATTCAGTCCGAGAGCTAATTACGGTCACCCCGTCCGTGGCGGCCCCTGCTCAGGGCCGGGGTTAGGTTCCCGTTCCCTCATTAAGTCTGCAAAGGAGAAGGGCTCTGAAGTCTCCATCATAACCCTGATTTCCACTTGGTGGGTAGGTGTCGACTTACATGGAAAGAAGATCTTGGTCCTTGGAGCCCATGGGTCTTTGGAAGCCGCCCTGCAGTGCCTGTTCCAGAGGAAGGGCGCCATGACAGCGAGCTCCCAGTGGGAAACCCCGCAGCTCCAGAGCAAGGTAGGCGGCTTCCATGTTGGAAACTGCAGCATTGTGCCTTCTAGGAAACAGATGTAGTTCTTATACACATTTGGTCTTGGTTAACAATTCCTGGTTCATAGCTCCCCCCAAACTTTGGAATTTCCCGAGTGTGTTAAAGGTGTTTTTTGCCAGGGAAATCAGTCCCACCCCGAAACCTCCAGGAATGGGAAAGGGGTTGCAGGCTGAGGTCAGTCGCCAATGGCCAGTGAGTTCATCAGTCACTGTGTGATGAAGCCTCCATGAAAGCACCCAGGAGGGGCTCCGGAGCTCCAATTTGGTGACGTGGGGGGCATGGAGAGGACACAGGAGCCCCTCACCTTCCCCCGCCCCATCTGGCTGTAGGTCCACATCCTGTCATATTCTTTTTACTAAAATCAGTGTATTGGCAAGTAAACAGGTTTCCTGAGTTCTATGTACCGTTCTGGCAAGTTAAGTGAAGATAAGGGAAGGGAATTCTGGAAACTTGTGATTTATGCCAGTCAGTGAAAAGTACAGATAGTTACCTGGGCTCGCCTTGGGCCCCTGGACTGAGAACAGAAAGGACCGAACACTGTGTACCTCATCACAGACCAGAATAAACGCTGAGGCCCAAGGCCAGGACAGTTTCACCTGCGGGCGTCGATGAAATGATTATTAACAAAATACTGTAAGCTGGAATCCAGCCCAGGTTGAGTTTATGATACAAGGGTGGTTTAATATCAGAAAATCTATTAAGATCAGTTAGAAACTGCTGTCACCACAGTAGACGCAGAAAAGTCTTTCGATAATTTCTAGTTGCCATTATGATGTTTTCTAAAAAACTCCTTAAAGTCCCAAGCCCTGATCGTGATGAAACTGCTTTGAAAGATTACAGCAAGTGCCTCATTTAATAGTGAAATGTTAGGAACATTTTTTAGGAAATGTTCTTAGAAAAGATGAGGGTAGCTGTTATGGGAACTCCTAGTCGACATTGCTAGGGAGAGTCCAGACAATGTGGTAACATGAAGAAAGCAGGAGGGAAATGCACAATAATTGGAAAGACGCCTAAGTATCCTTGCCCCTAGTGACCTGATGATCTCTGAGACAGACTAGAAGAACCCATGAAATATGAGAGGAGTCATGAATGTTCATCTGGGGTCTTGGGTAGAAAATTAAGGTGCAAAAAGAAAATTGCATTTGTACACACCACATCCACAGTGAGAAAAAGGAACTTCCAAAAATCATTCTAATAGCAATGAGAATATATGAGACGCAAAATAAATGTAATAAAGTAATTTCTGACCTTTTGGAAGTTATTAATTCTCCCCAAATTAATCAAAATCCTGGCATAATGTTTTGATGAATTTGACAACCGATCCTAAAATTTATTTAGGAATAAGGATAGAAACAAGATAGTTACAGAACTATAAATGTCATCGTGTAGGAATTTCTGAGACAGTAAATCACAACAGTCTCCATTTTGTGTGACACCATTTAGTAGTAAGGTCCACAGCGACACCACAGCAGGATGGGACAAAGCGAGATTCCCCCTGTTCTGTGATGCCACCACTCGGGGACCTGACGCTGCAGGAAAAACAACCCTCCGGCCCCCATGGCCAACTTGGAAGCCAGTAGCCACGGGGACCCGGTGTTGCCATGCCACTGTGCGTTCTTCAGGAGTCAGGGCAACAGTTAACTAGACCCCCACTGGGGCCGTCTTTATGCAGACAGCACCCACATTTCTTTTTTTTAAATATTTATTTATGCATACAAGAGCTGGGGTATAGGCCAGAGGTGGGCTGGGGGGCAGTGGTGGGGGAGGTTGGTGAGAGGATTCATCAGAGACAGAGGAGGGAGCAGAACAGGTGGATCTACTGAAGTACACTGCTGAGGCGAGCAGCGGGTGAGACAGGAGAGGTCTGCTGCGCCATGTGGGTCAGCTCCCTGGATGGGGATTGAACTCCTGTCACAGTGGCTGGCAATAGCTTGATAGCACTGAGACTTTAACCCCGGCAACACCAGGGAGGCCCATGGTGAGCATAGTTTTATAGCCCTGATCACTTTCTTCTTTGTACCTGACTGTCAACATTGTGTCAGAGACACCACATACATACCCATGGAGGAGGCAGAGGAGTCTTTCTCACCCATTTTATTGTAGCTCCTCCTCTCACCAGGGCCAGCAAACTGAACTCTCATATTTATTTATGCATACAAGAGCTGGGGTGTAGACTAGAGGTGTGGAGGTGAGAGGGGGGAGCAGAACAGGCAGATCGATTGAAATACACTGCTGAAGGGAGCAGCGGGCGAGACAGGAGAGGTCTGCTGTGCCATGTGGGAAGCTCCCTGGCTGGGGATTGAACTCGTGCTGCAATGGCTACGGATGGCTTGATAGTGCTGAGACTTAACCCCTTGCGCCACCAGAGAGGCCCAGCACCCACATTTCTTCAGGTCCAAGTAATGTGAGAAATGAGAACCCAGAAGCCCAAAAGTAATTATTTTTATATTCACTCTTCCTTTTTGTTGTTGTTGTTATTTTATTTATTTTTGGAGGTAGTGCTTTACCCAGCCATAAACGGTTCAGAAGCTGTTTGATGTCACAGTCAGCCCTGTTGGGTTGTTATCCCCAATCCAAATCCTCACAATGGTTGTCTAATAAGCGCTTTGCTTCACTACTATTGAGACTTTTATTTCAGTGAAAATATTACATAGATGTATAGTATATACAACATAGTATAAGAATATTTATATTAGGCTTGGGCCTCCCTGGTGGCGCAGAGGTTAAGTGCTGCGCTGTGGAGCTGTCGGCATCGGTGACGCGAGTTCGACACCCGGCCAGGGAGATTCCCACATGGCGCGGCAGACCTCTCCTGCTTCTCCCGCTGCTCCCCTCAGCAGTGTATTTCGGTCTATCTGCCTGTTCTGCTCCCTGCTCTGTCTCTGGTGAACCCTCTCGCCGCCCCACGCCTCTGGCTTGTACCCCAGCTTGTATGCATAAATAAATAAATCTTTAAAAAAAAAGAATATTTATATTAGGCTTACATAAATTTGAAGGTACAAAAAATGAATGGGACCATGGGGACTGACCACAAGCTCCACTGACAGGAACCACGACGTGAGTGCAGGTGAAGAGGAGACTGGGGCCGCCCCTGAATACCTTTTTCCTTAAACTTGGCAATGGGTGGGGTATCCAGGTGTTATTTTTTGACGTTTTCTTGTCTGAAAGAGTTGACAAGGTTTTTCATTTGAAAAATTGACAACACAAAGACTATACTGTCAGGGATCGTTTCTATAGTTTGTTACTAGAGAAGTTTCTCTATAGTGTAGAGCACCAGAAACCACAAGGAGGAGGTGCAGTGTCCTTTCCTGAGCATGAAGCTGGCTCTGAGTGTTGCTTGTGCAATTGCTCTTTGCCATTGATGCTCATTCTTCTCTTCTTTGGGAGAGGATGCAGTCTGTTCTTCTTTGGGAGAGCTAGAGGGAGAGGATGCCGTCTGAGTGGCTAAAAAAATAATAAAAAATTAAAAATTAAAAAAAAAAGAAAAATTGACAACGTGGTTCACAAATGTCAAACAAGGTGAAGTTAAATAAGAAGCACATTAAATACAACAAATTACCGCAGAACCAAATCTGAACGTACACATTCCTCGTGCTGCAGTGTGAGAATGGACACGGGAGCGCAGCCGCCCCGTGAGAGTCGGGGATCGCTGCCGCTGAGGGGCCTGTGGATCTAAAAAATCTGCAATTCTCTTTTTAGACTGTCCAGTTCTGCCAGTTAAAATCTAGGTTCTTTTTTCAGTGACCACCACAGGGTGGCAGCCTATTCAAAACAATTCCAAGAGAACTGTCTGTTTTCTAATTTAGAGCCCAGAATTTTTGATTTGGAGAGCTTAGTGGAAGAGGAAAACAAACCTTGCCCTGAACTGAACAGCTGCGGTGAAGTAGAGAAAAAGACCTTCCCTGGCAATCGAATGTTTTCGCAGCTGCCACAGAGCCTGCCAGTTGTATCTGTATTTTTGAAAAACAAAGACATCTTTCAAAGTACTTTTTTATTACGGAAATAAATCACTTTGTCTCAACTTTGGGCTAAATCTCAGCCTAGCTGGGAGAATGATTAAATGGCTGTCCTCTCTAGAGCATCTAGAAATGGGGGGGGCAGGGGATTCCTGTTGTCCTGGAGGTAAGAAGCCACTCCTGAGTAGTTGATGTGGGAGAGTGGGTCAAAGTCCTCAGTTCTTAGCCGGGCATCACCACGTATGTCCCTTGGAGGAGGTCAGTTTTCGCTTCTTTTTATTGTTTCAACTTTGTCGGCCAGAAATAGGGACAGAGAGGTGCAGGGCTCCTCTGCTTGCCTTTGAAGCGTATTTGAAGTCCTCTGGCTGGCCGGCTTCCATCCCCAAGGCCCCCTTCCCGCCCGAGGCAGCCTCTGCGCCCGCAGCAGCCAGGGGTTCATTAGCTGCCGCCTCCCGGGCTTCTGCCTGACGTCAGTCTTTTCACTGTTCCTATACTTTATTTCTAAAACGCAGGCAGCTGCTGGGCCTCCTTTCAGAGGTCAGCCAGCCCTGGCCAACCACCGTGGCAATGGCTAATGTGGTGCAAAGAGCTCCCGGGTACAGGGTGTCGCCCTGGGGCACCCAGTGGGCCCCCTGGACAGTTTAACAGATTGCAATTTTTGTTTTTTGATTCCTTCAACCATGAATAAAAAGTGTATTTTAAGAGTCTATCCCATTTAGCTGCTCATAGTCAGCAGTGGTGAGGGCAAGCAAAGGCTGGTGGGAGGAGATTATCGTTGAGAAGCATTTCTTACATGCTTGTTTGTGCCTGAAATGGAGCAAGTCCTGCTGTGGGACCTGCTTGGGGATTTCCAAAGCCAGGGACGTGAGGATTTGGGGATCAGGGGGTGACAGGCAAGACCACAGTTCCGTCTACCATTTCTTAACCTGCGCATCTTCACCCTTCAAATCTAGGGTGACCTTCAAGTCGTCACAGCTGCTGCCTTGGACGGTTTGAAGTCAGACGCAGCATTTGTTCCCTTTTAAAAAGTAGGGCATAGGCTTTGGTGACAGACAGCTCTGGGGTGAAGCCTTAGCTATTGCTTGACTACTCTGGACCAGTCTCCTGGGGTGTGGGATGGGGTCACAATGCCTCTATAAGAATCAGTCACCGTCCCGTGTTGTCTGTTGCACGCAGAGCTTGGCAGCTCCCACGTTGTGGCTTAGGCTGCTGCTATGCTGGGTCAGGAGAGACTGGCAAGTTTCACCCTGCAGATGTGGAGTTGATCCACACTATGGAAAGAAGGGTGGGTCAACCAGATTGTAAGGGGAAAACCTGGCAAAATATCAGGACCTTGGGTCCCTCTTTGGAAGCCTGGTATGCAGGCTTACAGTGTGTCTGGGCGACCGAGTCTCTGGCTGTGAGGTCTCCCTCCCGGACAACATAGGGATCCCAGAGAACGATACCGAAGCAAAACCAAATTCCAGGTGGGAGTTGGCACCCCCACCCTTTTGGGCTCAGCCCTTTGTGACCGCCGCAGCAGGAGCTGCTGAGCTCGGGGAGGCCCCAGTTACCAATATTCCCTCCTTGCCCTGGAACCCTGGGAACAGAAATGATGCTTTCTCTGTCAGCCTGTCTGAATCTGGGGATGCTGATTATCCGGAAAATCCCCACGGAGTCTGAAGCATGCGGGCTTGAGACTTGCTTTTTTAGAGTGCAGCAGAGAGCAGAGTGGACTTCTGTATTTGGTAGCTTTCTAGATTGTGCCCATCTGAGTTTGTCATTGGAAATTGAGAATAAGTTTCCTAATTTGTGTCTGAGCTTCACTTCTGGGCTCTGTGACACTTAAGCATTTCCATGTGGGGGAGGGGAAGAATGTCTGGGCATTTGTCCAGATTAGCTTCGTGCTCTGGGCAGGCCAGGCAGGAGCCAAAGCACTGGGTGATTGCTGGGGCAACACTAGGGGGCCACTTTCCTCCTCGGAATGCAGGTCTCACGTGCAGCTTCCCCAGCCAGTGGGGTGGAAGGACCCCCTGCAGGGCAGGAAGGAGGCTGGTGGGTGCTGGCCTAGGTGTATGAGGCCTCCTTTGCACCCATGGGAGACAGTGGCAAAGGCCTCCAGCTGTGACCCAGGGGGCCATTCCCAGCTGTGTGTATAAGAAATAACCTAGAAATGAAAACAGAATCTCATTTCTCCTTCTGAGCACAGGGACTCTCAAAACTAAAGAAAAATATATAGGTCTTTACATTTGAAGGATCAAAGTGTGTAGTTTTTTTTTTCTGCAAAATTTTTTCTTCTGTAGTTTGATCAGAAAGTTGTTTCCAGTTTAAATTTAGTGTATACTATGGCTTATTATAAAAGGCTTTATAAAGTGAATTGGAAAACTCCAAATATGTTTGTATTATACTTGTGAAAAAATGACATTGTGAAAAGGGAATAATCTCTTTTCCAAAGTGGGGGGTAATTTTAAAACGATTAAATTAGTAACATGACAATTCTTTTTTTTTTTTAACACTTAGAAAAATATTAAGGTGTTTATCTTTTAAATTCTTTTTTTTTAAATATTTATTTATTTATGAATACACGAGCTAGGATGTAGACCAGCAATGTTGGGGCGGTTAGAGTATTCACCAGAGACAGAGTGGGGAGCAGAACAGGTAGATCTGAAATAAACTGCTGAGGGGAGCAGCGGGGAGACAGGAGAGGTCTGCTGCGCCATGTGGGTCAGCTCCCTGGTCTGGGATCGAACTCATGTTGCAGTGACTGCAGATAGCTTCGTAGTGCTGAGACTTAACCCCTTGCGCCACCAGGGAGGCCCTATCTTTTAAGTTCTTTAGGAAATAAAAGGTGAAGTTACAAATCAAAAATAAAGTATGTCCCAAAAGTAAAATTTAATGTCCTTCATAATGGTTAATCTCCTTTCATTTCCCTGAAGGACTCCTGAGTTTAGTTGCATGTTTTGCAATGGACATCTAGTGATAATGAACTCTCCGTTTTAATTAACATGCAAATATGTTAATTTCTCTCTTATTAAAAAGGGTATCATTTTGCTAGATAAAGATTTCTTGCTTGACAGTTTTTTCTACCACAACTTTAAATATGTCATTTGCGTTCTGGTTTCCAACATTTCTCAGGAGCATGATAATTTTGCAGTAATTTAACCATTTAAGCTGGTAACGCTGTAAAGGCCAGGCCGTAGCTGCCAATGTGGTTCCCGTGAACCAGAAAGGCTTCTCTTCGTGGCATCTCGTTGCTTTCACATCCTGTGAAACAGGATCACCATTCTCCCAGTGTTGCAGATGAGGAAACTGAGGTTCAGGAAGTAAAGGAACTTTCTGAAAATATTGATAATTTTCAGATGATAGATGTGGCATTACCACCAGTATTTTTCAACACCGTCCATGTGAATTCTTAGATAATCACATAGAGTGTAATCTTTAAACAGAGAGAAGGACCAGACGCCAGGGGGACCTGGTATTGGGTTCACTGTTGTTTATTACTGCACCTAATAAACCCACAAACAACCTTTTAAGAGAAGGTGCTGAAGTAAACGGAGCCCTTGGGCTTGTGACTGCCCTGCCAAGCTCATTCTTCAGAAGGGAGAGTGCCCGCCCTATGGGGGGGGGGGGCGCATCCTGATCATATGTGTGGACATGCAGAATCCCTCATCCTGAGGAGCCCCTTTCCTCCCCCAACTCTTATGGTGGGGTGAATAAAGTAATTCCCCACCTTGAGGCACCATAAGGCTCCTGCCAAGGAAATACCAAGCTTACTCAGCAGTGGCTGCATAGGGGACCTGAGTGGTGGAGGCTGAGCTTCCTTTGACAGGTTTTGATAGTCATGCCCTGCAGCTGCCTTGGGGTGTGCACTCTCGATCCTTTGACTCTTGGTTCTCTGAGCATTGCATTACTGATGCAGAGAAGGAGGTGGCTGTAACTTCTCAGAGAGCTCCAGATTAGGCCATTTGCATTGAGCAGTGTTGAGAAAGAATTTGTGAGAGAATTAAGAGTATTGAAACTAATGGGTGCGTGATCCAGAGGTGGGCATGCAAAGTGACGGAGTTGGTGGTCTTGGTGGTTCAGACTTTTTTTTAAAGATTTATTTATTTATGCAGACGAGCTGGGGTGTAGGCCAGAGGTGTCGGGGGGTGGGGGAGGTGAGAAGATTCATCAGAGACAGAGTGGGGAGTAGAACAGGCAGATTACTGAAGTACACTGCTGAGGGGAGCAGCGGGCGAGATAGGAGAGGTCTGCTGCGCCATGTGGGAAGCTCCCTGGCCAGGAATCGAACTCATGCTGCAGTGGCTCTGGATAGTTTCATAGTGCTGCAACTTAACCCATTGAGCCACCAGGGAGGCCCCGAGTGGTTCAGAATTTAAATTAAGAAATTGGTTTTAAGAGAAATTAGCTGGTGTTCTTATATCAAATATGTGAGTAAACATAAAACAGCACCTTCTCCATTTTTCCTGATATTCTCCCCTCTCCCTTCTTATAGGCAAAATATTCTAATTTCAGCCTTGGTCAGTGATGTTGCCAATGGTTGAAGGTTGTTTTGAGCGTGGACATGGAATGTATTTCCTCATGGCCATAGCATTATAAATGGTGTTACCTTCATGGTGTGAAGCAGGATTAACAAATAATGAAGCTTAATTTTATTGATGAAATGTCCTGTTTTTCTGTGGGAAACATCATCTGTACCTTGAGCACTCTGGGTACAGCCTTTGTGGGGTCCTTGTTAACTTTGCAGTCACCTACAACCAGCCACAAATAAGTGCTCTGAACCAGCATGGCCCAGTGAGGGGGTGAGGTGTAAATTGCCCAAAAGGAGAAGGCTCCTGGCTGTATCCTCCAGAGAGCAGGCTAGTCACCTCGCCTCCAGCCCACCTCTGTGTCCCCCTCTTTGTCTTTCAGCACCGGCAGAGCCTGGTTCTATCTGCACCCCTTCTTCTCCAGTGTATGTTAATTTTTAAGGATGTAGAATTAGAATACTTACCTTGGTAGGTCTTATACATAATTATGATGATGGAGTCCCTTGCTTTTGTGTGAAGATGTGGTTTTCAAAGCTTTTCCCTTTTTATCTCATTAATGTTATACCCTGGAAAAGAGGTCTTGTGCGGGACTCCTTGACCCCGATTGTGGACAAAAAGGTGCAGATTTGTTACAGGGCAACCCCAATATACAATGGGGTGCCTGACTGTGTGTTCTCACCCGTGTGCTTAAAAAGGACTTATAATAAGAACAATTGCAACACTCACAAAAAGGTTAACAAAAGGTTTATTACAAAATGGAAGGGAAATAAGAAGAATGAGTAACTCAGGGATAAAAGAGGAAAAGAGAGAGAGAGAGAGAGAGAGAGGTAAATGTCCAAATACATCCTACCAGATCCGAAGAGCTGGAAACCCCCAATGGCACGCTGTAGCCCGGCGAGAAACCAAGAGCGCTCCAAGGTCCAAAACTCTGGTTATATAGCCCATCTAGCTGCTTAACTCCACCCCTCAGTTCCCAGCAGTCCTCTCTTTGGGATGATGATGGAATTGAGGGATTAGTAGCCCTTAGTGTTTTGGATCTCTTTGGTCTGAGATGGGGCCCATAAACCTATCTGTGGAGTTTGTTGCAGACGTCCTCCCCACCCCCACCCCCAACAGATTCTGGACTTGAACCAGGTTTTGTGACGAACCCCCCCCCCCATGCCCATCATCCCCCTGGACTTCTCTACTGCACCTTGGTTGCTTTCTGTGGAGGAGGAGGCTACTGAGGCCCAGAGAGTTATCAAAGGAAGTGGGATGCAGAAATCTGCTTCTGTGCAAACCAGGTTCAGAACTGGAAAGTGCAAATGTGTCAGGAAATGCAAAGTTCAAATTGCCCACAGCCACGTCAGTTCTCATTAACTTGAACACACTGTAGATGTTACAGCATGTGGTTAGCAGCGTTACGGAGCTCTGAGAGCTGTAACTTGGGCATTTCCTCATTTTTGTGCTTTGTGATTCTGAGTCTGATGATTGGATTGCCTCTCGCTGCACATGTGGGGTGCCCACACACTCCCTGTCTACTGCTCCCCTTTTCTGTCCCTTTGCTTTTTCATTCTCTTCCCAGGGTGTAAGGAAGGGGAACTATGTTTGAATCATCCATGACTAGATTTGAGGTTGGGTTTTCATCTGTTCCAGTTTATATGAGCATCACATTCACTTGAAGAGCAATTCACTCTCTTTTCTATCACTTGGACCACGGCTGAACATCTTTGACATTCTCTTCTCATATGTGGAGCAGTAAATAAGTTGAATGATGAAGTAAGAGGTGAACTTATAACATTTAGCAAGAGGAAGGTCATTTATTATCCCTTGGGGGGGAAATTTGGTGGATAAGTGCTGTAATCATAAATCCCTCAGTGTCCACTTGGCTTGTAGTCACTCTGATTTATGAAATAACCATGCAAAAGGTCTTAATTTTAGAAGCCAATAATCTGGTCTACTGATCAGAGATGACAGTGGGAAAAAGCAGCACACCCAATTCCTAAAAGGAAAAAGATTCCCCCAGAATGAGATCACTTGGTGTGCATGAAATGGGGGAAGTACCTTTTGCTGACACGTTCATTCTCTTATCTTGCCAGCATATGACGGCATCCCAGCGAAAATGGTTTGACACTCTTCTTCTAGAGGTTTTCGTGGTTATTTTCCTGTTTTGTATTTGATGTTATGCTCCAGTGTTTATCAAACATTTCAGGAAAATGTGGGTTTTGATCCTTAAAGGCAAAGTAATAATCCTGTGGTTGGCAGTTAATTCATATAAAAAGTTTAAACTTGCTAAGTTAGAATAATTTGTGAGTAACTGCCCAAAGCGGGTTTTTTTGCTTTTAACTTGCTTGGCCACTGGGCATCCTTCAGGTCGCCGACCACACCTCCCCCTTAGCTGGCCTGAGACCGTCCCCACCTCGTGGACCACACCAGGTCATGTCATCTGCTCCTCTTTTTTTTTTTTTTAACGATTTATTTTTTATTTATACATACAAGTTGGGGTACAGGCCAGAGGCATGGGGCGGCGAGAGGGTTCACCAGAGACAGAGTGGGGAGCAGAACAGGCAGATCAGAAATACACTGCTGAGGGGAGCAGCGGGCGAGGCAGGAGAGGTCTGCTGCGCCATGTGGGATTCTCCCCGGCCGGGTGTCGAACTCGCGTCGCCGCTGCCAACAGCTCCACAGCGCAGCACTTAACCACTGCGCCACCGGGGAGGCCCTCCTCTTTTACCCTTTAAGACTGGTGCTGCCTGCGGGTGCACTTTTGTCCCCTTTACCTGGTCCCCCGGGGGAGCTTATCCCGGCTTCTGGTTTAGCTGCATCGACCAGCTGCAGCAGCCTAGCCCGCAGCTCCACCTCCGTGCCCAGCCTCAGTGCTAGCCTAGAAGCTGCCTCCCTTCAGGTGCTTCCTTGTCTGTTTCCAGAATCACGTTTCCCTCTTACCCTTCCACCCAGCTGCCAGAGGAATCTCCTCGTACATCTGATGCACTGAGGGCGACCAAAGTCACCCTTCTCACCGCCACGTGTCAGTTACCAAGGAAAGGCAGCACATAGGAAAACGGGGCAAGTTTTTTGAGTATTTCATAAAAGCAGAAAAGCACGTGTCTTCCTAGGGCTTTGACATGGGGTGGTCCGGGACCCTCGAGCCGCGTCAGGTTTCACGGACCCTCCTTGTATCACTCACCAGGGGAAGGTCTGCTCTGGGACATTCTCCGGTCTCTGCAGCCACCCGCAGCTCAACCACAGCCTGTCCCAGCTCAGAGAAAGCAAGAGCAAGTGTGGCCACCCCCCACCCTTGGGGCCCTTCGTATGTTTATTGTGGGACAGCGGCCCAGTCAAGGTTCGATGTTTGTAAGGCTTGCTTTTGAACTAAGTGAGAAAAATAAGAAAAAATCAAATGTTTATTCATGTCTCAGTGGTTTACCCTGTTGCTCCACCACCACCACCACCACCATCTAGAAGATTCCAGCATGAATTTTTATTTTAGAATCCTCACTCTTTAGTGACCTCCCTGTCTGTCCCAGGTGGCACTTGAGACATGGCAAGTGAATGAGTTTATTCACTAAGGAATCCTGGGGCTCTCTTACTTTCTGTAGTTACTGCAGTTTTAAAAGTGGGTCTTTGCTGGAGAAAGTAACATTCTTCATGTTGCACTTTGTGCTCTGAGCTGTGTTAAAACTTTCAGAGGCTGTAGAAACCCAGGTGTCCTAGGTCTCAGCTCATAAGAAACCACAGCTCTGCAAAAAATATTCCTCAGCCTTTTATTTTAAACTCATCGCCGCTTTTGATATACAAATTTCATACCTAACATTCTCAGAGGCCCTTTCAAAACCTCTTGATAGCAGAGGACACATTTTGTCTTCTGGCCTAGAGAGTGGGACTATATTTACTATAGTTTAAATATTAAAATACTTTTTATTTTCTAACAGCATGTGAAAAATTGTTATGTTCCTACTAACTCTGCAAATCACATCTCCTCCCTCTTCATTTTCTGACTTGACCCCCCCCCCCTTAAAAATCAGTGATTTGGAGACAAATAGCTTTCATGGTATAGGACCCAGAGGGCGTGTGCGCATGAGCCACGCTGACTGAAGGAGATTCCGTCCTCCGCTTGGCAACGGGCGGTTCTTTTAGCTCTTTCCACTCAGGTCTCAACAGAGAGGCAGCATTTTGCAAGGAGCTAAGATTTCAGCCCAATCTCTGTCCAGGGTCTTTCCCACGTGGGAGGAGGAAGTCCAGGCAGCCAGTGAGACCATAACTCTCCTTGAACTTTAGCTCATTAAAATCTTTCCTTGTCCTCAGTGGGTCATTTATTGAGTTAAGTATCTAGCCCTTTCCTTTCCAGAAAGAATTAACATCTACACTGGGATCGTTGCTAAGAGAGATTCTTGTTTTTTCTCTGTGGAATCAGCTGTCCCCAGTTGCTTATTAGAGTTGAATTTAGGGATGGAGCTAGGAGCGGGCATGCGATTTCCCAGATTTGTAGGTAATGAAAAGAACAGGTTGTGTCAAGACACCACGTGTGGGAACTAAGTGTACTTAGGGGACTTGTGTGAACCTGTGATCCTTGGCTTTTTCCAAAATGAACATTGCAGGCTCGTCCAGAGGAGCTTCCTTCATGTCAGTGTTTTAACATGTTGTGGTTTGGCTGCTGTCGTGCTTGAAAACGTAGCAAAAGGTCATTTCTTCCCTGCTGGTCATTTGGAGGGTGACTGGTTAACAGCGGCAGCAGCGTTTTCAGTAGTGGCCTGTAGCTGTGGATGTGACTGGTAGTGTCCATTTCCTGGGCACCCTCTCAAAGTGACACAGTCTCCTCTTCCTGTGCCTGGACAGGACATATGTGCAACCGGTTCTTTTCCTCAGAAGCAGTGAGCTTGGTCAGGCTCGTTGGCTAGTCAGTGAATGGGAGCTCAGTTGTCCCCGATTGCATGATCTAATCGATCCGATGTTTCTGAGATGTCCTGAGATGACTCTTAAAAAGGCAGACTTGTGATCTGTTTCTGTGCTCCTCCGATGTCAGGGGGCCGTGGAGCTGCCTCGGGTCTTGGCTTTTTGTTCCTGTACCAGGCAGGACTGTCAGGAATTTGCTCCCTTTACTCCCGTGTCTTGTCCTGAGATTCCTAAAAGGCAGAAGCTGATGGAGCCTCTTGCCCAGTGTTACAAACCCCAGGCTGAGACGTTGGCCAGCTGCTCCCCCGAGATAGATGGAGACCTGCCCGAGCAGCTGAGAGCAGAAGAGGAGCCTGGCGCACGTTCTTTTACTGGGTACGTGGGTGGGGGCAGCGGGCTGTTTCTGTGGTTGGTCTCCACTCCTCTGTCTGATTCTAGAGAGTGCCATCGATTGCAGGGCTTTGAGGTCTGTGGGAGAACCATGAGCTGAGAGCCATTGGTAATGGAGCGTGGAGGTCAGTAGTTTGCCTTTCTCGGCCTCACCGAGATGGGGCCCTCTCGGGAAACAGGACCTGCCATCGAGGCCCTCAGGCAAGTCTCTGCTTCCTCATCTGTGTTGGATAGCATAACAGCACCTCATACCTGGGGTATCCAGTTAAATAATAGCCACAGCAGTCAGCAACTGTAGCATTTCTTCCCTGCTGGGAGATTCCTTCTTTGCCTCTCTCCCTGCCTCTACCTGTGGGTCCAGTTTGAGGTCATCGGTTGCTGATTTCGTACCAGTATGGGCACTCATTCTTTGGCCGAGGTCAGAGCTAACCTCCTACCTTGCATCTGGAGAGAATTCCAGCACCATGTTACCAAATATAGGCAGGATGGATGTGATGGAGTGTTTGTGTTCTGGCCTTGTTCTCGGGGGAAAGTAGCAATTTGACAAGAGACTAACCAGCTACTCAAAGAAATGAGATTCTCAAGTTCTTGAAAATCCTTCTATGAATGTAGTAAAAGTTCCAGGTGGGCCTGATGATATGGCTTGTGTAGCTGTCCTGGCCGGCAGCCCCCTGTACCAGTCAGATCTTCCAGGGGCCTCACTGGAATACCCCCTATTTTCCTCTCTTGGTGCCACTCAAGCCCTATTACAACTTTTTTTTTCCATTTTTCTTGTGCCATCTTTTTTTCTGGACTTTGCGGTTAATGGTAAAAACAAATAAATTATAATACTCTACTTCAATTACTTCTGGAAGTGACTGTTCTTAAGACATTTGTAGAGTGTCCTTATTTGTAGGATGAGATGGTCATGTTTGGTTGGCAATGACATGTGTGGAAGGTTCTAGAACAGTGGTCTGTCCCGATGGCAGTGTGAGGCCATTGCACAGGGACGGTGATGCAGCTCTTCTTGCAAAGATGCAAACCAGTGTGCTCTGTTCTTTTTCTTTCTAGCTTCAGGAGGCTGACATTGTGGTCATAGGCTCAGCCAAGCCGGAAGAGGTTCCCCTTTCTTGGATACAACCAGGAACCATTGTTCTCAACTGCTCCCATGATTTCCTCTCAGGTAAATATCTTACCGTGGGCGCTGGGCTGCTGGTAAAAGTAGCAGGTAAGATCGTTGGAAGTGTTCATCTTATTCACTCAGAGGAGAGGCTGTTCCCAAAGTTCTTCTCGAGTTGTCCACCTGCACACACTGGACAGGAAGCTTAGCGTGTCCACGTCTCTGCCCCGGGTTACCTGGTAGGTGAGCCCAGGTGCTCCAGCAGTGACTGCATCTTCCTCCGCATCGATTGCTCAGGTCAGCTTTGACCTGACGTCAATCATGTGTACACATGTGTGGTAAACTAGAAACAGTGCTTTCACTCTCTTTTATTTCTTTTTTCTTTTCAGAACAATATTTATTGCATTGCGCCTCTTTCATTCCCTGTCATGATCTCTTCTGGCCGATTATCCCTTCTTCCCTCCCCTTCCCTCTCAACCTCAGAGGTCAGTTTATTAATGGCCACTAGTTGTTTTTTTTTTTTTAAGTATTTTATCAGTTCATCCACTATATAAATGTCCAGTATTTGGCTCTGTCGTTTGACTTGTTTTACTACACATCATTCCCTTGAACACCTACCATTTTGCTGTAAGTGACTGACTCACCACTGATTTTTAGAAAGCAGCAGGATCCATTCTCAAAAAAAAAAAAATCTTGGGGAGATTACATTTGGGAGATTTTTAAATTACATCTGAATCTAAAAATCTGGAAAAGCAGATGAGAACAGTTGCCAGCAGGGAGGAGAACGGAGACCTGCCTGGTGTCTCTTTCCCCTGCACTGATCCCTCAAACGCTTGGTGCCCCGAAGGTGCCCTGAAGTCATCTCAGAACAGTGTGAGGTCCCATTCCCAAGGGATCCAGGCCCACCTGAGCTCCCAGGCCCCCTTGACAGTAGCACCAGCTCAGCCAGCAGCGGGGCGGCCTCTGCAGTTCCCAGAAACAGACCCTGACGCTGAGGACGCTTTGGGCCACTCCAGCCTGCCTCTTCAGATCCAAGAGACAGTGGCACGGGGGAAGCCCTTCTTCCTGGCTGCCCGCGGCCTCCAGCTCTCGGCGTGGGCAGGCCTCTGCTAGGCCGGCCCGGCAGGCAGCATTTTCCCCAGAGCTGGTCAGAGCCTGGCCACATTGGTTGGTGGCCTCTGTTCTCCTACCTCTGCTGGCCCCACGCTTGCGTTCTAGATCCTGAGACCCAGGAGGCCCCGCCAGGAGTGAAACAGAAAAGTATTCACAAGGACATGAAAATAATTTCTGAAATAGTCACCTAAGCGTGCCATTTTGTATTTTTCCATTAAAAAGCACAACTTTATTGCATCATGATAGAAGGAAAAGGAAATTAATATACTATAAGCATTACTGAAATTTATATGACTCTTTCTTGAAAACGAGAAATATTGGTCTCCCCGCCCTCATTTTGGAAAGGTAGTTTCTGCCAAAATTGACCAATAAGATTTACTATGAAGGCCTGAAACTGTAGGGGCCGATGCCATATGAGTTCTGTCTGGTGGTCTGAATGTCAGTGTCAGTGAAAGCCAAAGTGAGGAAGCTCAGTGAGGGCTGGTAAGGCCGGAGGCGCTGTGGCTTAAGGCAGCCAAATGCCTCACCTGATCAGTGACTCGTGAGTGGATGAACGAGATTCCAATTTTAAGTAACCTCGTAAAATAAAATAAAGCCCTTTGGGCTGAAGGTGTTAGTCAGAAGGGGGTAAGACAAGCTGCTCAGGAACTTCCCATAAACTCACGGACTCAGCTTTTGCAGAACTCACGGATGAGTGAGTGGTGAGAGGTGCGGTGTGATGGGCAAGAGGGATGAATGGCTATTTTGAGCAATTAGAAGGTCTGTGCTCAGTGACTTCTTTGGAATGTATGTCATTCCTGGAGCACTACTTCCTGACCCATAAATGGTGGGCGTGGGCGCCTGGCTGATGTGTTCAGAATCCCAGTTAGGCTAGACGGGTATTTAGGACTATATTTTCTGGACATGAGTTAGTCTTTGCAACATACTTGCTTTTTTTATTATTATTATTATTAGCGTTTGTCTGTTTGGACAATTTGGGCACAATCCTCCTAGAAATAGGAAAGTCTGTCTTCACGTTCTTTTGGGGACCCCTTTAAAAGCTGTGATTATAGGAAGGTGACATATGTTATTAGTAGAGCTCTGCCTTCTTTTTACTAAGTTTCTTTTCAGGAACTTTACTTTAAAAACATTCTTAAAAATATTAAATTTTAATGTAACAGTTCTCTGGGGTGGGGAAATAGGTTTGATTTAAGGATTCTGTGTGTAGTTTGACTACAGGTCGTTTATTTTAAATTCACCTGGTCCGGTACTGGTATTTTCTTACTGATTTTGAGTGCTGGCACGTAGTAAGCGTTCAGTGAACTTTGTGCTAAAGGATGAATAAATACCGACTCAGGATTGTACTCTGAAGTGCTAAGTCAGTTCAGGTTTAGCAGTGCTTCCTAGACTTTGTCACCCACTTAAAAGCAGAGGAGCTATTGAGACAACAATAAAAAATGCTATGTTGCGGTGGATGAACCAATTCCAGTTGACACAATTTATAATAGCGCTACATTTAAATTTTAATTTTAGCAACTTTGATTAGCATGAAAATTAAACCTATGAGTAAATTGAGGAAGATTTTTTCCCTTTTTAATTTAATGGTCTAGTTGACATAACGTATTCACTGCAGGTGTACAACATGATGATTTGATATTTGTGTATAATTGACCTTTGAACAACATGGTGTCGGGGTGCCAAACCCTCTCAAAGTCAAAATATGCGGGTGACTGTTGATTCTCCAAAAACTGCCAACAGCTGGTTATTGTCCTGAAGACTTACCAAGGACAAAGTGAATCAACAGATAGTTTGCACATTATATGTACTATATGTACTCATTCTTACAATAAAGTTAGACCAAAGAAAATGTTATTTAAAAAAATCATAAGGAAGAGAAAGTGAGGGACTGTATTTATCCAGATCCTAAATTTTTGTTACCTGTTTACAAGAAAATCCACCTGTTAAGTGGATGGCAGTTCAAGGATCAGCTAGATGTGGTGAGGTGGTCGCGACATTAAGTCTCATCACTGGCCGTCCCACCCAGCGGTGACTGGTCCTCTTTCACATAAGCTCGCCACTTGAAACAAATGAATAGACTTTTCCAAGTGTGACCAATACGAAAGGTGCTTTTATTTAAACTGAAGAGCAAAAGAATTTTTAATAAACTTGTGATGGAGTGAAGGTAGAGTTTTATAATAAAATTTTCATACACATCCTAATGGTATAGGATCTCCCCACCCCCCAGTAAAAACAGATGGGTTATAGTGATTTATGATGAGGTCATTCTAGAGAGGCATTTTATTGAATGCCTAATCCCAGGAGAGGTATTCCTGATGGCTGCTATCCCAGAAGCAGTGCTTGGAATCTTACATGGCTGGATCTGGCTGCTCTTTTGTGGGATGACTCCAATTCTTAGATTTAAAACAGGGACACTTGGATATTCTGGTTTCTAGCCATAAGGATACTTTTTTATTTAAACAAATATATCAAGTGAAAGAAGTGAGCCCTGATCTTGTAATGCTTTGCCTGTCAAAGATTCTAATTCACCCCAAGTAAGATTATCCAGTACCGCAGATGAGGATTTACTTTTTACTTATTTAACAAATGGGACAAAGAGAAGGTGGTTTTAGGTCTTGGGTCAGAGAAGAAGATCAAAACTGCAACTTTGTGGTATAGTTGTTTAGAGCATCGAGGTGGTTTATGGGAACATGACTCCATTCAGTGCGGCCTGGGGCTGAAACCTGGGCTGCATTCCAGGGCTCCTGCTGAGGACCTGGGGAGCCAGTGGGTCCTTGGCCTTCTTCCTAGGGCTCCCACTGAAGACAGTTTCATGTGGTGGAAAGAACTTGGAATTGGAGTCAGGACTAATCTTACTCAAAAAGAATTGAGTTATGTAATTTTTAAAGTCTTAGCTGCATTGTACTCAAAGTCTGTGTGACTTTGAGAAAAAACTCGGGAGGGAGGCTGTTAGGAGCCATCGTGGAGAAGGTACTTCACTTCACGCAGTCACTTCACGCAGTGCTTCTTCCAGTGAATATCTCTCTGCCCCGCTCCCCCCCTCCACTGTGATGTCTCCACAACACTGGCTCATAAAGGAACTTTCAGACTTCAGGTTAGCAGATTGTAAATCTATACTTGAAAATCATCCCCAAGAAAGAAAGAGAGCCAATGAAATTCCGAGGAACTAAGAAAGCAGCTTTAAGTGAATTAGGCATGCATGAAATTTAATCGTTATCCTAATGCACTCAGAACAAAATAAGGATATTTGCTTAGCACTTTTGTATCTATTACCTATTTCCCTTAAAAAATTTTTCCAGGGAATTCTGGATGTCTTGGATCCATCCCTGAGCTATCAATACCAGTTTTTCATTTCAACTTTTAATTAGTTTTCTAGACACTATTTAATGCTTTTTACTTTTTTGAAAGTTTCAAGCCATTTGGAATATACAGTCTATTAATTTCTTCTCAGTGATTTCAAAGGGACTGATTCTATAAGTTAATACTAATATTTTATATTCTTTTCTTTGAAAATTCTTACATTGTATGCTTTTAAAAACAATAAACTGTCATTTGATAAATGCAAGTCATATGTTTCAAGCTACAAGCGAACCTTTTGAGACTATTGCCATCAAATTAAACTGTCATTTCATTTTATTGCATTTTATTTTTTATTCTACAAGGTTAATATATGTAACTGAAAAGTTAATCATCAGTGTTTTTGGAAGTTTGATCATACAGATTTGTAATTTTGGGTTCTTCCTGTTTTTACAACTTCATATAAAATTTTTCAGAGTAACTTATTTTTGGGGCGGGGAAGGGTGGAAGGGGATGGATATTTGAGAGTTCAGTCTGTGGCTTCATCCAGCCCTTTTGTGATGAGAAGGGCCCCTCAGCCAGACCGCAGAGAAGCTGAACCCCTTCCATGCCGCAGAGATGGCAAGAAGACCCAAGAATTTGCCTTGCCTACCCTCCCCCGACTTCATTCATTCTGGCAAAATTCCCAGGGTGGTCTCATAACAGCTCCTGTCAGGGAAAGGGCTGTTCTGATTCCAGGAAAAGCATTTTAACACATTAGCTTTCAATTTTCTTGTTGCAGAAAGTTTAGTTATTTTAAGAGAAATTATAAATGAAAGGCCATCTTTTAACGTGATTCATTAGATTGCTCCCTGGGGACCATGAGTTCATGGGGAGTGTTTAGTGGAAGTGAAAAGACCCATTTGGTCTGGGAGGGGACCCATTTCCTAGTGTAGACAATCCTTGAGGAAGTCCTGCCTCTGTGGGTGTGTGGGGGAGGTGATGATTTTCCTTCAGCCTCTTTAACCACCACGTTTTTCAAGAGTGTATTTCTGATTTGCTGAGTTATTTATTTTTTTTTTAAGATTTATTTATTTGTGCACAAAAGCTGGGGTACAGGCCAAAGGTGTAGGGTGGCGAGAGGGTTCACCAGAGACAGAGTGGGGAGCAGCACAGGCAGAACGATGGAAATACACTGCTGAGGGGAGCAGCCGTCTCCCTCGCCATGTGGGAATCTCCTGGGCTGGGCATCTGGCAACTCTCTAGCCACTGACAGCTCCACAGCACAGCACCTAACTGCTGTGCCACCAGGGAGTCCCTACTGAGTTATTTTAACTCAAATTTCTGTATTCAGTCTTTGACTCAGTTTTAAGATGACTGTGATGCCTGTTACAAAACCAACGCATTGTTCATGATGGAACTTCCGTGAAAAACAGAATAGTGTGCAGAAGAAATCGGTAACTTGTGATCCAGTCACCTTATGGTGACTATTGTATGTTTTGCTCTTTAAAAAACATTAAAATTGATTTTATTGGTTAGACTGGAGTGGAAGGAAAGAAAAGAATACATTAAAAAGTGTTGAAATTTGTGTACTTTAGGTCCTGTCTTTTCAAAGAGAGAAGTGCTGGTTTCTACAAGAATTTCTAACATTTATACAGATGTATATCCATTTTGTATTGTGTTTTATAATCTTTGTTGATTTTAGCCGTGTTCTATTTCGTGCAGGCATGGCTAGGATGATGGGAGGGATTATTCACTGTGTAACCCTGTAGGTAAAATATTCTTCATTTACCTGGGTATTTGTGATTCTGTCCTAAGAACATGCATTTATAACTTGATACCAGCTCCTAAAATGTAGCTTTTTAAAAATTTGTCCATCATATAAAGAGAGATAAGAGTAAGAGACACATTTTTTTTTTCTTAGTGGTTGGGCAAGACTTTTACATCAGCTCCCTAGTGGTTCAGACAAAACAAATCTCATTCTCTAGACTCTTGGCTTTTACCTAAATGTGATTTATAAAACTGAAGTGTTGCTAATCTTAAAAAAATGCCCGGGGGATATAATTTCCTAACACCCTTAATATTTCTGACAGCAGGATATCACAAAACACATAAGTGTTTTGTGCTTTTTCTTGCAAAGGATGATCAGCAAAGTGGGGAATTTAAAAGTAGAGTAGCCCAAAATAGAGGCACATCATTTAACTCTAAAAAGTTACCTTTAGAAGTGTTTCTGTTTTCTAAGGGAGGATATATGCTAAAGCATTATGCGTATGTGTTTATATCAACTTTCTAAGTACCAACTAAAGGAGGAAAAAGTGGAATTCTTTACAGAATTCTTTACCGAACTCTCCCTATTTTGAAAGCCCAGTAAACCCTAAAATTAATACCCTAAAATATGATTTCTCAATTTTGATGGAAAATTTATGACAGGGATATTTCTGTTTTCCAAGATAGCCTGATCTTTCACATCTTTCCTGGGTTTCTCCTTACATGTATGTTTTTGTCCCTCTTCTTATGCTTTGTTCATAAGTGAAGTTGCTTTTCTTTATATATATGGTTGAAATGTATGTCCTACACACCTGGCACTTCACATACCACATTACATTTAATTCTCACAAAATTCTGTCAGGCTGGCACCACCCACCGTAGTTGACAAGTGCAAAGTCACATTTGCTGGTTGCGGTGGAGGCAAGATTTTAATCCCAGCCAATTGAGAGCCCTACGTCAACATTTTGACATCTTAACTAGACTTAAAAACGAGACCATTATTCAATTTGCTGGTTTATTTGTTTATTTATTTTTCTTAACGTCATTGTTCATTTTTGGACAGTATTTGATGTCCCCCCGCAGGTGTAGTCCCAATGGTTCTCCCACCACTACAGCTCGCATGACCCATCACCATTGTCCCTTGTGCTCTTCCTTCCCCTGTTTTGTCCCCTTTCCCTCCCTCTTCCCTGCTGGGGTTCTCAGAGCTATGGTTTGCCTGCAAGTTTTGTCTTTTTCCTAACTCTTTGGTTTCTCTATGTTCCATATTTAAGTGAAACCATCTGATATTTTTCTTTTCCTTCAGACTTATATCACTTAGCATAATCCCTTCCAGCTCCATCCTTGTTGCTGCCTGAGCTTGTATTTTTGATTGAGTTTATATTTTTGATTGCTGAGTAGTATTCCATTGTGTATATATGCCACAACTTCTTGATCCACTCATCTGTTTGAGGGAATTTATGTTGTTTCCCTATCTTGGCTATTGTAAATAGTGCTGCAATAAATGTAGGATGGGCGGGTTTTCCTTTGGGTTGATTCCTAGGAGTGGAATCACAGGATCATGTGGTAGATCATGTGTTTTGAGGAAGCTCCACACAGCTTTCCATGTTGACATGGCCAACAACTTGCTGCCTTTTTACAAGGAGCAACTGGTTATAATGACAGTATGCTCAAGTCTTTTTCTTTTCTCCCACTCAATTTTTTGCAGGGAAGCTTGGATGTGGTGCTCCTGGTATAAATTTTAGTGGTCTCTTTGCAGAAGATGATGTGAGTCTTCTTGCTGCTGCTCTGCGGATTCAGGTTTGTTCAACACAGATATTGGAGTTTGGAGCTCTGGTTAATAGTTGCTAACATTTTGCAAAGGTTTTTCACTTAGTGAGCACAGTGGTAAACACTTGAAGCATAATGTCATTTTGAGTCTCAGCAATCCTATAAGGCAGTGTATTTGATAGATGGGGAAGTGAAGACTTAGAAAAATGAAGTAATTGCCTTTAGTCATGTGACAAATATAGGACAGGGACCCAAATCATAGTCTGTTATTAATTATCTATTCTTGTATAATCAATTACTTCTCAAATCTAGCAACTTAAAACATTTATTTTGTCTTGGTTTCTGTGGGTCAGAATATGGAAGCATATGTGGGTCACAATATGGAAGCACCATATTGGTTGTTTCTGGCTCTGTGTTTCTCTAGTGGTTAAAATCAAGATGTTATTGGAGGATGCAGATATCCAAAGCTTGACTGGGGCCCAAGGATTCACTTCCAAGATGGCGCACACATGGCTGTTGGTGTGTGGTATTTGATTCCTCACTAACTATTGGCAGGAGGCCTTGGTTTCTCATCCTGTGGAGGCTGCTCCTGGCGTGGCAGCCAATTTCCCCAGAATGAGAGAGCCAATGAAGAGGAAAAGAGGAAACTGCAATAGGTTTTATGACCTCAATTCCAAAGTCACACCCCATTTCTGATTCTTCCTCTTACTAGAAGTGAACCATCAAGTCTAGTTTATATTCATAGAAAAGGGATTTGGTCTCAAAGTTAACTTTTGCTTCAAAAAGGAAGTAATGTATTTCTGTTAGGATTACGTGTTACATTTCAGCAAAAGCCAAATTTTACGTGTGTGTGTGTGTGTGTGTGTGTGTGTCACTGTTTAATCATTCAGTCTGTCTTATTTTATCAACTGTATGAGAATTGGACTTGAAATGGTGTTACACATTTTGGAAGCTGGACGTCCAAGCTGAGCCTTCATGCCTTGTCATATTTTCCTCATTATTCTTTTCTCATTGAGATGAAGAACCCACTTCATTTTTGTGTTTGATGTCTTTGGTTAACATTTAAACCGTTTTATTAGTGCCAGTATCTCACCTTTTCCTTAAATCATCCTAGTTTAATTATAATTCTTGATATTCACTTGGGTTATTGTGCATCTTTATGGTTCTTCCAATGACATAATATTGCTGAACAGTGTTTTCCTTGTGTTGAAACATGCCCTCTCTGCTCTTGCTTTTATAACACTCTTTCCTTTCTTGTCTGCTGCAGAATATGGTCAGTAGTGGCCGGAGGTGGCTTCGGGAACAGCAGCACTCCAGGTGGAGACTCCACTGCCTGAAGCTTCAGCCTCTGTCCCCGGTGCCAAGGTAAGCGGCAGTCTGTGCTGATGTCCTCTCCCCAAAGTGGCTCAGATACCCAGAGGCATCCATGGCGCAGGGGCACGGCCCGTGGTATATGACTTTGATGGTCCGTAGTTTTCTCTCTTCAGGTTGCTGTCAAGCTAGTTTTTTCTCCTCTGGGGGTAAATGACCAACCAAATAAGCACCATTCCACGTAGGCGCTGAGCCCAGCCTTCTGCAGATGATAGTAACATTGCAGGGACGGTCCAGATGGTTGTTTTCTTCAGAGTTCTCTCTAATGAAGTGTAATATTGTCTCTGTACATTTGGAAATACAAACGGCAGGACAAGCCTCATTCTGTGATTTAGAATAATTAGATAAGATGTCTGGGCCAGAAAAATGCCTTTTCCAGACTCAGCTGAGCCCTCTGTCTGCACCCCCACGGTTGGCTCCCCCAGTGAGTCGGCCCCTCCCCTTCATCCAGGCCATGCACAGAAATCTTTGCTCGCCCAGGTGACCCCAGCCGCTGGGATTGCAGTGCCCAGAATAGCAGTAGATAAAACCTCCAGGATGGACTCAGTTTTCCATGCTAACCAGTGACTTTCAGAATTGACCTGTGTGTCCTTGAGCCGTTGGCTGAACACAAGGTCCAGTTATACCCACCAGGCTGGCAAGCCCTTCCAGGCTGTGCTTTCATCCCTGAAACAAACTAAACCTCTTAGTCATCTTCTGTGCTCATTAATTCTGAAATTCTGAGGAATGTTGCTCTTTGTAATACCACCCCATCATTGTGCATTCCATTTTGTAAAATATTTTTTAAGTTATTTATGTTGTATTAGGATCTTAATTTTTAAAAGCAGATGAGTAAATTCTATTTAGCGAGAGGTTAAACATTTTTTTGAGATGGACTGGTCCAAACTGTGTATGCAACCCTTTGTATAACTCAAAGTCTGCTTGCGACCCCAAAAAGGCTTTAATTACATAACCAAATTTGACTTCTAGAGCCACAGGGGAAAGAAAGGCAGGCGGAGTCCTTTATAAATCACTCAAGGAATCAAAATGATGTCACTAGCACTCTCGAGTAGTAGAGAGAAACTGGACATTCTCCAGGCGCCAGCGCGTCCGTGTCAGGCACTGGCTGGAGAGAGACAGAGAGGACAGTCGGGACAAAAAAATGAGGTAGGAGCGTGGACAGTGAAGGGGGGCAGGAGCCTGCAGAGGAAAGCTCAGGAGGACCTGGAAGGTCTGTGGCTGGAGCCCCAGAGTCCAGCCCATTGCCTCTTACGCCCTGTGGAGACGTGGACCGGGTACCGAGTCACCGGTACCTCTTGCAGCAAGCTTAGGCTCCCGTGGGGTCATAGAGAATGTGGATTTGTATGAGGGCGGAGCGTAGATTAAAGGACCAGTAACACGGAGAACCAGAGCAGAGGCGGCTGCTCCCAGCGCCCATCAGGGCGAGGCTGTCCTCGCCCGCGTCAGCCCTCTGATGCCCCCCCTCGCCCCTCCCGTTCCCCCACTGCTCTGCCAGGTCTCCCTCCCACAGATAGTCAGTTACAGACGGACGGCCTGAACCTCCAGTAAGAGAAAACGCTGAGCTCGGGAACCCCAGAAAGCTCCCTGAGTTCAGCACACGCTCCTGAAGATGCTCAGTGCTTTCCTCTTGCCGGTGAAATAGATCATTTTGCCCAGTGACACGCCCGACCTCCTACGATTTCCTGGGTCTGAAATGGACCTGTGGACCCTCGGTCCTTTTTCTGGCCATTATGTAATTAATACAATATTTGGAAATAGGATTTTGGCCCTGAAATAGGAGAGGGAAAATATGGACACAGATAAAACAAAATAGCATTTCCACATTTCTGAGTAGCCAAGAGCCCCATGTGGCTAGCCCAGTGAGAGTGTCAGAAGTTCTGGTGCTGGCAGTTTGCAGCCTCACCGGGCACTGCCAGCGGTGAGCCCTGTGCTCCCTGGTGGAGCCCTGGGCACACGGTACACGCAGATCTCCTCTCCTTGGCTTGGGTGTTATCTTTGTGCCTGGGTGATATTTTGCAGCCTGATGAGGTTTTCAGAGTTGCTTCTCTACGGAAGTTTCCTTCTCTTGTGCACAGTAATTGTTAGCAGTTGTGCGAACACTGCCTGGGAGAAGGACCGCAGAGTCCTGGCGTGGATTGCACTGTTGGCTGGGTGTGTGGGTGCCTCTTGCTCTAGCAGCGACCACCTAAGCTGAGAAAACTCTCCCTCTGATGTGTTTCTCCCCCTTAGCGATATCGAGATTTCCAGAGCACAGACTCCAAAAGCCGTGGAAGTCCTAGCCAAGGAGATAGGATTGCTCGCAGATGAAATTGAAATCTATGGCAAGAGCAAAGCCAAAGTGCGTCTGTCCCTGCTCGAGAGGTTAAGAGATCAAGCAGATGGGAAATACGTCATCGTGGCCGGGTAAGACTTTGAACGTCCGTTTTCCTAAGAGAGCACATTAATAAAAGGCTCTTACCTAGTTAGGTCTGTCGTCAGCCCCCTCAAATCCATCCTGCCCTCAGGTTGGACGTGATTTTGCCCATTTCACTTAGTATTCCTGCATCTGACATGAGGTTAAGTTGTTTATTTTCAGTGCAAAACATTCTCCACAAAAGACAGTGCAGTGAGTTACAGATCCAATACTCATTTTTTGTGTCTCATCCTGTATTTTGATTACCCTTGCACGTCCTTGAGTTTTTCATCATTCCTCATGATAAGAATCAAAATGAAAATTTAAAATAAGGTATTTTTTAACTGCGCAGTGTTTTTGTGGTGTCCTTTGAAAGAACATTTTAATGGAAAACGTGCAGATAATTGTGTGAAACTGATGTTTTCCTATAATATTCCAAATATCTTACTTCTTATTTGCATAACCAAAATTCATTCTTTTTTTGCATTTCAAAATTAACATTATTGGGCCATTTTCATTTGTGTTGGTCATTTTAGAAAAGGCAAACATAGTTTTTGTAAAAAGGAACATTTGTGGCATTTCCCTCTTTTTAAAATAAAAATATTCACTAGCTGAAAAATGATAGACAACAAGGGATTACAAATATTTATTCAATGTAACCTGAGGGAACATCAGGAGCCCATATAAATTCCTTTGTTGTCTTAAAATTTCATTGCATGGACTTGCTAAGAATATAGAGGCCAAGGCTCTTGGCATGAAACCTGTTTGTTAGGCAGAGACATTTCTTAAAACTGGATTTGATCATAGTGAACTTTTATTTCACATATTTAATTATTAATGTAAGTGCTCCATTTCCTTTTCTACTTATAAGAATCTTGCACACTTACTGTAAAAGTATTCTAAAATACAGACAGTATAAAAAAGAAGGTAAACCAACCCAAATCCTACAACCCAAAGGAAATGGCTGGTGACATTTGACCATCTGGACACTGGATAGTCTTTCCTAAATGAGAGCACCCCACATATGCTGTCCCGTAGGCAGCTTGCTCATTCAGCAGTGTGCTGTGCACCTAGCTCTGTGGGAGTCCACGGAGAGCCGTGTTACCATTTTCATGACAACATAATATTCCACCACTAGCATCTGAGATGCTTAAACCTTCTGGGGAAGGGGGTCAGCATGGGGAGTGGGATGGGGTGTGAATTGGGTATGTTCCATTTTACACATGTTTCCAGGCCCTGGAGAGTCACTGGGAAGCATTGTGTTAGCTCAGTCACTGGAGTATGGCATGTTTCTAATTCTTCAAGTATATTAAGACAGAAAAACGGTATCCCATAATTTATTTAGCCCACTTTTCTATTGATAGGCACTTAAATTGTCTCTCTTTTCTGGCTATTATAAATAGTGCTGAAATTAACAATTTCCAGAGATTGGAGCACACAACTAGCAGAGCCTGATACCAGTTTTGCTGACAGTGAATAAACGCTCTGGGACATGACCAACTTCCAAAGCCAATCTAGCATCTTATCCTTAGATTGCTCCTCTTCTTCAGGCTTTCGGTGAACTTCATAGCTGCATTTGCTGGTTTTCCCACTCTATTTCAGGCAAGGAGGACTTAAAGCTCAGGAGGATAAGCTCTCAGCTTATGAGGAAGACTCTTATAGTAACTTTTCATATGGAGTGATTGTGATTTACTCCACTTGGAGCATGTCAGTAGCAGAAATGAAAACACAGCTCTAGACAGAGCTTGTCCTTAACCAGGAACACAGAATCTGACCTTTAAAAGCTCAGGTAATATTGTTGTCAAATTCCCGACTTGAAGTCCTATTGTCCAAGCCGGGCCTCCAGCCACACGCTGGGCTGTGACCGAGGCTGGCTGCTTAGGATTCCAGCTATGTGTCCCTGCCCGTTAGAAGAGGCTCCACACTGTTTCTCATACATGTTTCTTGTATAACTGAGCTAAAGAAGCCAGGTTGCCAGATTGTAGGTAGAAATGAAAACTAAGCCTGAATTCTCAAGTGGAAATTAAACTCCAAGAGAGCGAGAGTTCTTTTTCTGAACTTGTGGCCTAAATTTTCTTATGTAACAAAGACCTATATGGGAGCAAATATTAAATTGTGTTGCTTTCAATTGCTTTGGAATTAAAAAAAACAAACTGTGAGGACAGGTGTAGAGACAATGCAGCTGCAACAACACTGGGAAGACTTTAGAAGTTACATCCCATACTGTATTCCATAAACCACCCCCCCCAAACCAGTACAACACGTGATACTGTTTTCAATGTGTAAACTGCCTTCCTTATCTAAATCTCTTTAAATAAAACACAATTTCAACTGAAAAGTTCATTCAAAGTAAAAATCATCATCTCTATATTTTTACTTTTGATCAAGTTAATTAGTTACAGAAAAATTATACTATTGCAACTTCTTCAGAAATATAAATGACTTCTCCATTAAATGGAGAATTATTTCCTTTTTTCTGAGAGGATTTTTATCCTGAAGATAATATTGCTTAATTGCAAAAATAAGTTTTTAGCATAAAAAGAAAAAGGGAGAAGATGAACTCTCCTTACTCGGCAGTGCTAAATTTTTGTATTTGTTTATTTCCAGGATTTTGTCTGTGAATCTTTTTTACACGTAAAGATTATGCAATAAATGCCATTGTGTATCCTGCCTTTTTCTCTGAATCCTATAACAAATCTTTTCCCGTGCTTTAGAAGAATTCAAATACCCAAGTAATTTTTTAGTAAACTAAATAACAATCTATGTGTTACTATAATTTTAATTTATGTATAAATGTGATTTAAATATATCAACAATGGGATTGAAATATAAAACAATGGGATTTTTAAGAAATTTTCTACTATTAATATCCCAAATGTAGAACAGATTAATTTGTTTAAAAAAAAAAAACCTATTCTCTAAACTCCAGTATCTTGCTTTGTCAGAATCATCTGTATTTCATCAGCTACACATCGAATGGTATTTACACCTACATATCACTTTATTTGCTTTGCCTGACAAAATGAAAAGTATTGGGAATTGTACAGGGAAATAAGCCAAAAGAATCTTAAGGGCTCTTGAGTTTTACATATTTTCCCAGTTACACTAATGAAAAGGAATTTGTTTGAGAACTTGACTCAGAGTGCAGCTGTGGGGCATTGAATGTGTGTGCAGGGTTGGTCTCCCCTGGCCCTTTAGTGATTTCTGTGTAGAAGTTTCTAGAACGCCTCTGAACTGCTTGCACAAAACAGCTAAAAGAGAGGCCCAAGCTGGTCTGTGAACAGACTGAAGTTCATATTAAAGGAAAAAGCTTTTATATCATTTCAGTTTTGGTTTCTGCATAGTGCCAAATACCCTGATTTCATTTTATTTTTAAATGTTTGAACCTATTATTTTGGTCCATGTGAAAATAACCTTGCTGCCTTTTCTAGGATTTTGCTTGTCTGCTTTGGATAACTAAGTACCTGCATTTTTCCTTTCTCGACACAACTTGCAAAATAGAACAAAAGTGTTTAAAAGAAATCACCACTGACAGGACTTTTGAACTATTTACCCTTCAAGTCTGATGGCAAACACAAGCACATGAACTAGAGAATTTATCATTAGGTAATAAAAGGCTTTTTGAGAAACCATCCAAACCCTGAAGATGTCTAAGGTTATCTGTCATAGGCCATTTCCACTCACCAGTTTGGAGTTCATAGATGACTGGTCAGTAATACTGAGTTTGAGATTTTGAGTTCAGCCTGACCACGCCCCTCTGCAGAAAGTCTCCTTGCCTTTGAGTAAACAGCAGATTTTCAGATGGTGGCTAAATTGTCACAAAATACCTGAAAGGTTTTTACTGTGGTTGAAAATAATCTTTGTCCTAGAAGAGGCACTGTCTTTTGTTACCCATTGTTGTGTTTTGCTCATAATGCCCTGGAAGGGAGATAGGTCACTTAATCTCAACAAATTCACGACCTGTAAGGGAGACAGGCATGTCGGGAAGCTTAGGACATTGCCCTTAATATGATAAGCATCTCGTTAATGCTTTGGGATACCCAAGCAGGTAACGGCTTGGACAAGTTGAGTAAGATAATGAACAGGAATCACAGTTCTAGTTCCAAGAATCCTAAGCTCCTCTAGAAAGGGGATCAGGTTAGCATAGAGCTTGTTCTTTTCATGATAATTTGTAACCTGAGCCAAAGGTACAAGATGACAATAAAACCAAATTTTGATACCGAAATTAGGAATGAGGTGAAATAACATTTTTATTGTAGCTCTCCTTATGGCTCCCAATAAATCCTTCCTGCTTTTCTGATTTCTTTCCTGAATTGTATTAGTTGGCAGATAGCTAAGCAGTGTGTTTCCAATTAAGAATTGGATGGTTCGCTGAAGTTTTGAGGAGGTCATCTCTGGGCGTGTCTGCTTTTGGCTGTCTCCAGCAGCTCTGTCAGCATATCCTTGGGAATGAAAATGTAATCCTTCATGTGACAGTTTAAGAAAACTACGTCTTCCTTTGCAAACAGTAAACACTCAGTCTGGTGCTCAAAGCCCCTGGTCATCAATACGCCATTTGCTCTGCAGGCTGTTGTGAGGTTATGATGCCTGTGGCTTCATCGCTGCTTTCGTTTGTGTTGTCTCTCAGGTCCGAGGAAGGGCACTCAAGCACAGGCACTTCCATATGTCCTGGGGTCCTCGTCTTGTCCATGTGTCCTGTTGGGGAGGATCCAGAGGACCCCCTTCCCAAGCAGTGTTCTCGCTGGCTCACAGCCCATACGGGTCTGTCCACCGCCTCGTCAGGCCCAGGGAGCCCTTGCTTGGCTTCTAGGAAACGCTCCCATCACACCACCTTCTGCCAGGGTCTCTGGCTCTAAACTGCTCCTTAGTAGTTTCAGCGCTTCTCCTCTCTTCTCCAGAACATTCCTTCAGAGAAAATGTATCTCAAGGGAGCCACCTTTGTCCCTTCTCTGTGCCCCTGGAGAAGGGACTAATAGCCTAAGTTGCTATTTGTAGGTCAAATAGCCTAAGTTGCTATTTGTAGGTCGCGATCTCCTCCTGTGGAAACAGCTAGAGCGGTCAGACAACTTGCCCGGGCTTGATTTCCAGCTTAGTGACGGCATGGCCCCAGGGAAGCTGGCCTGCTGTCCCAGTCCAGCGAGACACACCCCCCCTCCAGGGACTCTCACAGTGTAGCCTCAGTGTCCTGCTTCCCTGCCTCAGTGTGGGCCATGCATTGTCATGGCTGATGTGCTGCTCAGCTGTCATCAACCCAAGTTCTGTGCAGACAAGTGATGGAGTCCAACCCGGCTGTCCCGTGTCCCCAGGTCTAGTAGCCTGGTATGTCATCGTATGTAATAACATTTGCTGACCCGATGACCATATTGGGGTGTGGGCTGGGATAGCTGGGGACCGTGACGTATCCACGGGCATTGCTTCTCTGTAGTCACATCATTCCATTCCGCAGGTCAGGAAACTCTCTCACACCATCTAACTCACAGGCGCCCAAAGGACACTTCTTAAAATGGTGGTTCACGTGTACTGAGGATCAGCCCTGTGGAGCCTCCCCTGGGAACATAATGCACCGTCCTATTAGCACAACATTGTTGCGCATGTTTGGTGTGGGCTTTGCAGGGTGCTGTACTCCACATCAGATTCCTCCAGGGCCGGGGTGATTGGCGCCGTGTGCGGGGAAGCTTTGCACTAATTCTTTTCGGATATTGAGGGGCTGTTGCGCTAGGCTTAGTGTATCTGACTGAAAAGTGGGAAGCTCCAGGAGGGCGGGCATCTCCCCCTTGAGGGGAGAGAACTCGGAGCTGTGAAAGCTGTCCTGCAGGAGCGGCTGCCCGGGCGAGCCTCCCCCTCGGCTGTGCGCAGACACTGCCACGACACGTCGGCCCTGAGATCTAGGAGGAGATTATGAGCAGGGATGGTCGAGCTCCTTCCAACACCGAGTGAGGTCCATGCGGCCGCTCGCTCATGGACAATTGGGTCAACCCCATGCCCACATTGTGTCCCCGGTGAATGGCCTTGGAATAACAAGTGCCAAATGCCCCATCAGCGAAGATAACATCTGTGTTGTAATTATTCAAACCGTTTTGATGGACAGTCTGTGCCATTTCTGTAAATGACGATGTTGTAAGGACTGCTGCCCCACAACTTCATTTTTGTAGTCTCTTGGTCAAAGTGTAATCTTGATTTTAAATTAAGCCTGGACTGTGTGAGTTGGGCAAATCATGTTGTTCCAAGAAAACGAAATTAACTGTTTTTACCAGCATCTTCAGATTTGGTTCTGGTAGCTTAGGTTGTTTGGAAATGTTACTAAACGGACTCTCCCCCACTCCTCCAGGATCACCCCCACACCCCTGGGAGAAGGGAAGAGCACAGTCACAGTGGGGCTCGTGCAGGCGCTGACTGCACACCTCAACATCAACTCCTTCGCCTGTCTGCGACAGCCCTCGCAAGGGCCAACTTTCGGAGTTAAAGGTACTTGATGTGTGACATCTAGTGGGGTTTTCAGAGCAAATTTGTCAGGGGAGAAAAGTTTAAAAAGCACATCATCAACAGATGTGAGAAACTTAGGAGAAACTGGAACATTTCATCCCTGTATGTACCCCCACCCCGCCCTGCATGCACCCCCACCCTGCCCTGCATGCTCCCCTCCCCTGCCCTGCCTGCACCCTCACTCCACCTTGCGTGCACCCCCTCTCTACCCTGAGCACCAGGACCTGGAGCCCCTCACAGGTTTGTCCTCTTGAGGTGGAAGCCTCAGTGGGCTTCAGGGGACCCCGCTGGAAGCCTTCTGGTTCATCAGGAGTGATTCTGAAGCTGCCATTGTATTGGTGTTTATCTTTCTGACCACTGTGGAAGGAAGGTCTTTCTGTGGAAAGAGACCTGTAGGTCAGCCCCTGGTCGTGCCAGAGTTGCCGCGTGAGCCCTGAGGAACTCAGAAGCAGACTAGATGGAGAGACAGGAGGAAAGTCCTCCTCACTCGCCTCATGAATTTATCATGAACTCTCGCTCACTTTACAGTAGCATTTATTGCTGCAGTTACTGCTAGTTGTTGACCTTGGGTTACTTTCAGCAGTACTGTCTTTATATTACAGTCGCAAATGTTAGTGTCTCCTCGCTGTTGATCCCCGATAACTCAGACAATGCCAGGCGTTGTGTCGTGGAAGGAACAATGGGCCTGGAGCAGTAGGCGGAAGCTTTTCTCATGCCTGTCTCCATGCTGTGTCACCTCTAGCCAGTCATAACCTCTCTGAGCCACAACTCTAAAAGGGTGAAAAGAATGATAGAAGCAGGCTCACCACGTGGAACCTAAACTGGCTTAACTGAATGTTCCACGTGATAGGCTTGTGGAAGGTAGCAGCATCGTTCTTGGAAGGAACAGCCTTTTAAATGTGGTAACTTTACAACTTTGATGGATAAACAGCATGACAATCTTATATACTATAAAATAAATCAAAGTTTATAATGTATTAATCTCAGTTTTTTGGGTGGATTGTTTTAGCAAAATTATTTGATACATACATGTTTGTAATTTGATGAAGCATGGCCACACAGACCTGTCTATAAATTAATAACATAATCTCACATACTCCAATATACGTCTGGCTGTGATGATACGTGCTATGTTATTTTAACCCTCCTTAAGAAAAAAGAAAGAAAACACAGCCCTCCTGTTACGTTGTTGGACGTGTGAGCTTGCTCACCTCCTATCCTGGTGTGACGGTCCCTCATCCCACTATCTGTTATTGCACCTGGGCGGGACACACCTGTGTGGGCTGGGCAATGTGCCCAGTCTCTGTTTATCTGAGGGCCTGTGTGTGGTGCCTCACTTTAAGCTGTGCCTGCTCTCTTGTTTAGGAGGAGCCGCGGGTGGCGGGTATGCCCAGGTCATCCCCATGGAGGAGGTAAGTTTACCATGGACCCCAGCACTTAGCAGTGTCCGGCACATAGTAGGTGCTCACTCTCATAGTAGGAATCACCGTTGATTTTGTTAAAGGAACAGGAGAGGGTTTTACCTGTGGAGGACTGAATGGCGGGGAAACTAAAGGGAAAACATGGGTAATCTTAAAGATGGGGGTGGGCATGGTAAAGAAAGTAGGCCAAGAAAAATAGTCTTGAGTCTCGCATCTGAAGGGGGATAAGTAACTCGCACAAGCTAAGAAGATCCAGAACCTAGGACAGGTTGGGGGGGGACGACAGGGAAGGCAGCCAGAGGGAGGGCAGACTTGGCCAGCAGGCTGAGATAGGGTCCGTGTCCTCAGCCTCTGATGCAGGACTGGGGCAAACTTGGGACACAGGGCTGTTGAAACATTCTCGTGATAGTGGAGTGGGCCCACACCACCAGGCAGTACATTTCTTAAATTTGAGACTCTCTTCCTTCGCCTCTTTTTCCCCAGCTCAGCACAGGGCCTGCTCCTTGAACAGACAGTACACACCGGGGCCAGCCTGAGGACAGAAGAGGGGAAGGCCTCCTGGAGAGCGGGGAGCACCAGTGGGCAGGCCGTGGGCAGGACCCTACAGGAGCGGCCTATTCAGGGAACCTGAGCTCTCTGACATGGCTGACCCAGTGGGCCTCAGGAATGGAGGGGGCTGAGGCAGAGAAACAGGCCAACTCACTAAGCTTTGGGGGTTCAAGCCAAGAGGCTGGATTTTGCTTGAACTATTAGACAACTGTTCTGGGGTTCTTGACAGGGTAATGGCGTGATGCCAGTTAGGCTTTATAAAAGTCACCCTGGCTTCTGGGTGGAGAGGTGGCCAGGGGTGGACAGCAGTAGTCCCCTAAGGAGACAAGGCCAGTGGCCCAGCGGAACGATGGCCCAGAAGGAAGGTGGTGAGGATGGACATAAGGATGTGTTTGACTGAAGATAGGGTTGTAGCGTTAGATGTGCAGGGTGAGGAAAGGGGCTCGGGGGTGAGATCCAGAATGCTGGGGTGAGCAAGGCTATGGAATTTTTTTTTTTAAAGATTTATTTATTTATGCATACAAGCTGGGTACAGGCCAGAGGCGTGGGGCGGTGAGAGGATTCACCAGAGACAGAGTGGGAGCAGAACAGGCAGATCAAAGGAAATACACTCCTGATGGGAGCAGCAGGCGAGGCAGGAGAGGTCTGCTGCGCCATGTGGGATTCTCCGCAGCCGGGCGTCAAACTCACGTCACCACTGCCGACAGCTTCAGAGTGCAGCGCTTCACTGCTGTGCCACCAGGGAGGCCCCGGCTATGGAATTATTTATAGAAATAGAGAACCACTGGTATCATGTGTGAGGTTTGAACTGTGATGGGGAGGCAGAGAGCCCCAAAGAAAAGGGTTCTGAGGGGGCCTGTGGACATCCAAATAGAGATCAGATAGACAGCTGAAAAAAAAAACTTTCATCCCCGTTGTAAAGGATTCAATAGAAACATCAGAAAAGAAGATTAAATAGCCAACGAATGTTTATAGTCACTAATAATCAAATTAATCTACATAAAAACTGCTGTTACCACTTTATGGTCAAGTGGACAGAGTTGGTTTTTTAAAATAGTTATATTAAATTTTGTAAAGAAGAGATTGATATACACACTTACACACTGCTGCGAAGTGTGTGTTGATAAAACCTCTCTGGAGGGGAATTAGAAAATATGTATCAAGCGCCTTTAAAATATTCATCCCCTTTGGCCCAAATAAGTTCATTTTTAGTTTATCCTAAGGAAAAACTAGCTGTATGAGCAAAGATTTAATTCTTTAATTGTTTTCTTCACATGGATTATAGCATTAAAAAAAAAAACTTAAATGTCAAATATCAAAAACTTACATATCCAAATAACTATGTTTTAAGACTAATGATATAAAATGCTAAAAATGGTACCATTAAGAGCAAAAGCTAAGGTACAACCTATTAGGGTCTTATGATCTCAAGGTTAAGATTACAAATACATTTTGCAAAATATGCATATGTCATTTTTTTATGTTTTCTAGTGATTATATATGTTATAAAATGAGATTTTTTAAAAGATTTATTTATTTATGCATACAAGCTGGGGTGTAGGCCAGAGGTGTGGGATGGTGAGAGGATTCACCAGAGGGAGAGTGGGGAGCAGAACAGGCAGATTGACTAAAAAATACACTGCTGAGGTGGGCAGCGGGTGAGGCAGGAGAAGTCCTCTGTGCCATGTAGGAAGCTCCCTGGCTGGGTATCGAACTCGTGCTACAGTGGCTCTGGATAGCTTCATAGTGCTGTGACTTAACCCGCTGTGCCACCAGGGAGGCCCTAAAATAAAAGAAGATTTGAATGTTTAATCTTCTAAGAAACACAACTTAAAATACCACTTTTTTTTTTTTTTTGCCTTTTGACCCAGGAATTTTATTTCGTTTTTTGTGTGTGTGTCTTTTTTTTTAATTAAGTATCATTGCAGTATTTCATTATTAAGTTTCAGATGTGCATCAATAAAAATCATTATCTGTTTATATATAACACATTAAATTCACCACTAAAGGTCCAGTTCTATCCTTCGCTTGTTACCAGACTCACCCACTCCTCTTTCTGATAACCACTGATTAATCTTATTTTATTCAGTTCATTCACCTGTTTATTTATTCACTTTCCACGTATGAATGAAATCACAGTTTTTGTCTTTCTCCTTCTGACTTATTTCACTTAGCATAACCCCTCCCAGTTTTACCCATGTTGTTGCAAGTGGCAGAGTTTCATCTTTTTTCATAGCTTAGTAGTATTCCATTGTGTATTTATCCCACACCTTTCATCACTCATCAAATTCTGGGCACTTTGCTTGTTCCCATTTCACAGCTATTGTAAATAATGCCTCAATAGCAATACCACTTTCAACTATTAAATTAATTTTCAGTCCAAGGTTTACTTTGTTTCTGAAGCAAATATTCTACCAATGTTTTGCAGGTGGTCTTTCAGCCCTCTCAAAAAACAATTTGGTAATATCAAATCCTTTAACCCAATAACTGCTACTTGAGATATATTATGTATTAGTGGTTACTTTTTTAAAAATGCTATTGTATGTATTCTTTATAATTGGGAAAATGAACCTTGAATTCCCAGACATAGAAGACTGGAACATTTAGGTACATCTGTTCAATTTTATAACCCCCCAAAAGTCACCAAATTATAAACTTGCTTATGCAAATAGTAATTGTGTGCACGTAGGGTAGAAGGAAAAATAATAGAATTAAAGGAGTTATTAGGATGACATATTTTTCTATTTCTCAGACTTTCTGCCATATTTTTTATTATTCTCTTATTTAATCCCTGCCTAATTCCAAAACAGACTTGATACATTACTGTTTTCTAAATCATAAATCAACACATAGAATTAAACCAAAATAAGGAAGCCATTCATGAAGAGCAACACAATGTCTCACCATAAACCCAAGAATGGAAGAATTTGGTGTTCTATATTGTCAAGTGGAAGATTTTGACATTGGTTTTCTGACTTAGGCTGTTGTGTGGACTTAGCTGGAAATAGCCATGATTAGCATAATGTCTGATTCTCTCCGAAAGTCCTTGAATGCTACTGTGTTTGTTCAGAACAAGTAGAAAGATGATCTCCTTCTGTTCATAGTTCAACCTCCACCTGACCGGGGACATTCATGCCATCACAGCGGCCAATAACCTGCTGGCTGCTGCCATCGACACAAGGATTTTCCACGAAAGCACCCAAACAGATAAGGTGAGGAAGGTTCTTCTCCTGGGATTCACAGATTCCTAAGGAGTTTGTGGAGAACGATCCGGAGTATGTAAACTCTCTGAAATTTTATTCAAAATATTTCTTGGCGAGAAGATCATACTTTGGTTAGATTCTCAAATGAGTTTATGACTTTTGCCAAGTCGTTGGGAGAATTATGTTAGTTGTATTGTTACGCCAACTCTTCCTTGAGTCTTTTGTTTTGAAAGTGGTTGGTAGGTCAGTTCTCTTAGGTCTATTCTCTGGTCTAGACTTAGGGGATGGTAGAGAGATCTCTTAAGGCTCTTATATTACATAGAATACCCTAGATGTGCTGTAAAGAGGTCAGACCCCCTTGTTGGGTTTTGGGTGCATAATGTCTGGCTAAACCACCCACCTGAAGTGGGGCCAGAGTCCCAGGGGCCAGTTCCTCAGACATAGGACACAGATTAAAGTGAGACACTCCCACATTTTACAAAAATCCTGATTTCCTCCCATTACAGTAACTCCCTAGGGAGTGTTTGGAGCCAAGTACAGATAAATGTGATTTGATCATTATAAGGCTATAGATCAAGAAAGATGTATTTATGCAAACTCTGCAGTGTGCATTATTTCAGCTCTAGTCAGATTTATTGAAATGACAGAACTTAATTCTCCATTGTTTATATTAGCCAAGAATTTTAATAGGCTCTGTAATCTAAACCGTTCAGTTATAAATGTAATGAACTTTGTCATATCTGTGACTTGTCCAAGTTCCTGGTTGGCCCTTAAACTTTGGTGGGGTTTTATTTTTGTGTTTTTAGGCTCTCTATAATCGACTGGTTCCTTCAGTGAATGGTGTTCGAGAATTTTCAGAAATTCAACGTGCTCGGCTGAAAGTAAGTTTCCTCTTAGTCGCTTTTTAACAGAAACTATCATAGAAAGAAATCAGACAGATTGTCTAAGCTGGAACTTGTGGACTTCATTTGATTGGGTTTTTGAGATATTGTACAGACAGAACATTATTCCCAAGGGAGCACAGACCTCAGTCCTAGGCCGAGGAGTGGGGTGGACAAATTAGTTCACCTTTTTTGGTCTCATTTTCTTCTTCTATAAAACAAAAGTACCACTTGGCTGATGTGGAAAACCACAGTCACCTAACAAATGAGAATTCCCATGAGTCTCTCATTAGTTTCTGGGAAATTCAAAAACCCATTCATCTCATTTTTTGTCACAGCAAATTAGTGAGATTATACTTGTAAGTAACCTTACGAATATTTTAATTTTTCTGGTACTATTGCTTATGTCTGACTAATCACATCAGCTTCCCCTGGCTCTTTTTCATAGGCTCAAAAATAACTTGAATGGTATAATATTCAGTAACTGTTGGTAATAGTTGGTTTAAAAAATTCGCTCCCTTGATTTTTACTAAACCAAATTCAGTTGCTTGCAAATAACCCACTGAGATCCTCAGCAACTACTACATATATAGTTTCTATTTCCCACAGTCTTTTTGTAGCCATTCTCACTGGAAACCACTTTATCCTAGGATGTTCCCTTTACGGAAATGGATGGGTTGAAAGTTTTCATGTTATTTCCTCAGTGAATTAGAAATAGTTTGCGTTGAAAGCACACACAGAGACGTTGCGTGAACTCTCAGTGTGGGTGTTCAGAAAGAAGAACTAGTGAACTGCAGTAGCAAGGATGCAGAGGGCGGCTATGTGCCTGCTGAGCCCGGCTCAGGGAGGCAAGAAGCCTCCCAGGCGCCCAGCCCAGACACCGCCTGGTCTCTGTGTGCTGCCAGCTGGACTGCGTTTCCAAATCTGTCATTTTAAGGGCGTGTTACAAATCACAGTGACTTCTACTTAGAACAGATACACGCCCATCTTGGGGATACTGCAAGTCTGACTCCAGACCACCCCAATAAAGAGAATGTCACCGAAAAGTGGGTCACGTGAAATTTCGGTTTCCCAGCACATATAACAGTGATGTTTACACTATACTGTCATTTATTAAGTGTACAAAAAATGACACAGACAGCGTGAGTACAGGCTTTTGGAAAAATAGTGCTGATGGACTAGCCCAGCGCAGGGAGGCCACAGACCTTCAGTTTGTGAAAACCAGGATATCTGCAAAGCGAGGTGAAGCCACACATGATCAGTGTGCCTGTGCTTAGGTATATGGATTGACCTGAGCGCCAGGTTACTTGCTCAGTTTTGTTTTTTTGTTTATCAGCTTTTTTAATAGACTTTCTTTTTTGAAGAGTGGTTTTAAGCTTCCAACAAAATTAGGCCACAGGTACAGAGATGTCCCCTGTGCCCCCAGCCCCCCAACATACACAACCTTCCCCACTGTCAGCATCTCCTACTAGAGTGTGAGTGGTTGCTACCATTACTTAAGCTACGCTGATACATAATGACCACTCAAAGTTCATAGTTCACAGTTCGGTTCACAGTTTGGTTGGACATTCTGTGGGTTTGGACAAATAAATAATGACAGATCCGCCACTATAGTATCATGCAGAGCAGTTTCACTGCTCTAAGCATCCTCTGTGTTCTTGGTGTTCATCCCTCCTGCCCCGGAACCCTTGTCAACCACTCATCCTTTTATTGTCTCAATTGTTTTGTCTTTTCCAGAATGTCTTAAAGTTGGAATCATACAGTATGTAGCCTTTTTAGACTGATTTCTTTTACTTAGGAATATGCATTCAAGTTTCCTTCATGTCTTGTTAAAGCCCCGTAGCTCGTTTCAGCACTGAAGAATACCTTGTCATTTCAAGATACCACAGGTTTTTTTATTCATTCACCTAGTAAAGGACGTGGTGGCCACTTCAAGCTTGGGCAGTATTGACTAAAACTGCTGTAAATATCCATGGGCGGGTTTTTATGTGAGCATACAAATGCATGGCTGGCATTTGCTAGAGTAAATGGGGGAGGACATTTGGTTTTCTAAGAAGCTACCAGAATGGCTCCTAAGTGGTTGTACCATTTTGAATTGCCACCGGCACTGGGTGAGGGCTCCGGCCGCTCCACACCTCGCCAGCACTTGGTGTTGTCAGCCATTCTAATAGGGGTGTGTTGGTATCTTGTCAGTTTTGTTAGCATTTCTCTGATGACATCTGGTGTCAGGCATCTTATCCTGTGCTTTTTGGCCCTCTCTTTGTCTTTGGTGAGGCGTCTGTTTAATGGCCTTTTCATTTTATTGCTAATGTTTCAATTGAGGATTAGTTAACTTTTTAAAAATGACTTAACTGTTAGTCATGGAGAAAATGAGAGGGGTAATTTTGGTTACATTTTGCTTTCTGATCATTCTAAAACTTACAGCATTTTTTTCTTCTTGATCATTAGAAACTGGGAATAAAAAAGACTGATCCAAGTTCACTGACAGAAGAGGAAATAAGTAAATTCTCCCGGCTCAACATCGACCCCTCCACCATTACGTGGCAGAGAGGTGGGTGCTGGTTGCCCAATTGGGTGGGTCCTGTAGGTTCCAGGTGAAGCTCTCAAATCAAGTTCACAAATGTTAAATTTCTTTCATCCCATTGTCTCCCAGCTTCTGATTCATGATCCACCATGTAATACAGAAACTGACCGTCCTCGCTCCTATTCAGGAGAAAAGGCTTACTTAATCTCTTAAGCCAACTGCCCCTCTGGGCCCAATCCCATCCACTCCACCTCTTCTAGAACTGGCGGGAACCTTTTCCTCTGTGTCTCTCCTCTCTGACCTCTATTCCTGTAGTTAGCAAAAAAAAGTAAAGTCTGTCTCCGTTGTTGTTCTGATGTTTTTTCTCCACCGTCCTTCTTCTTTTCACTCCTTTCTGGCTTGCTCCAGGCAGTGGCATATTCTCTTCTAAGGGTGAACTTGTTTCTCTGCATCTAGTACGCTTCTGACCCTTCAAATGCAGCCCCCAGTCTCCAGACTGGTGTCCCCGCTGCCGCCTCCCCCCGCACCTCCCTGCACAGGGGCGAGGCAACGGGACAGAGCAGCACATGGGGAAGGCCCGTGCCTGAGGCCTCCGCCCTGCTGCTAACTTTCTGCTGGGCCCGAGCAGCTCTGGGAGACGTCATGGACGTGCTGTGCGAACCCACCGGCTGAGGGGCGTGGGGTGCTGGGGGCTGTGCGCGCCTCTGCTCCCTGTGCTGTTTCTCAGCCCTGCCCCCTTCCCTTTACTGTCTCCTTCCAGAACATTTATTCAGGTGCCTAATTTATTGCACTTACCTCTTAAAGCATTTTCTTACTGCCATTGCCATCTCCCAGTTCAGTAGGTGCGTTTTGTGGCTATGCCGTCCTGGCGCTTGCTCAGAAGCCCCCCCACCCCCGCCCCCAGTGGGAAGTCGCCATCACCCAGCATAGCCATGTGACTGCACCCACCTTTACTCCCTGCCGGGCGGGCCTGCCTCTGTCCTTCTGCCATCCCCACCCCGTCTTCCTGCCTAGACCACCCCCCACCACAGCTGAGGCTCACCCCTTCATGCTTACCTCCCGAGAATCCGCTCGCCCAGTTCATTCAGAATTCAGTGTTTTCCCACAGACCCAAGGTGGAGCGACAAGGTCTTGGGCTGACACTTCTGAGCTGCGCGACTGGACCAATGCCTCGCTCACTCGCCCATCACCTGGATGCTGGGCGTTCGTGTCACCCCCCCCCATCCAGCCTGCTAAGACATCTGACTCGGGCACCCTCATCTTGTGCCTCCTCCCCTCAAGGCTTCATGGGTCAGTCCGAGACACACACAAGCAGAAGCAGCAGCACCTCCGCCCATTTCATTTCTAGAGGGTGGCGAGCCCTCGCCTCTGGGAGCTTCGCAACTCCCAGGGCTCAGAGGTCCCCTCCCCCTGGCCCCCTGGTGGGGTAATCCACGCTCTGGCCCTGGCTGTGAGTTATCCCAGCATCTCGCAGGGGTCAGTGAAGTTCTGGGTTGTGCCTGACCTGGTTATTTAACAAGCAGATCGACACTCTGGGATTGGCTCAGAACGCGGTTGGCACCGTAGCATTGGAGGGACCGTCTAGAGCCAAGAATTACTCAGCTCTCTCTGCTCCAGATTCGCCAAACTCCCCGTGTCTCCCCTTCACCCGTAACGCCCAGACCAGGGTTTGGCTGTGCCCTGTCCCTCTAGCGTGGGGCCTGGCATAAAGTTGGCCCTCAGCAGATGCGCCCGGAATGCGTAGTTTCCTGCTCCGTCTTTGGCTCAGTCATCGGGGCCAGGAACTATGTGCACCCACCCAGGCTCGCTCCCCAGTGTCCGTCTTCACCTGCATGTCCCCGGCTTTGCTCAGGTCTCCCCCACCCCGTCCCAGCACTCTGTCTTGAGGTGCCTGCTCTGCCAGGGCCCATGTCCAGGCGGGCCTTGAGTGCCACTGACTATGGATGATTTTGCCAGCCTTTTTTATTTTATTTTATTTTATTGTTTTTGCTTGTTTGTGTTCTCGTTAAATTAAAGCCAGGTGAATTTCCAATAAAAAGACCAACTTTGGGCCTCCCTGGTGGCGCAGCGGTTAAATGCTGCGCTGTGGAGCTGTCGGCAGCGGCGATGCGAGTTCGACGCCCAGCCGGGGAGATTCCCACGTGGCGTGTCAGACCTCTCCTGCCTCACCCGCTGCTCCCCTCAGCAGTGTATTTCTGACCTGCCTGTTCTGCTCCCCACTCTGTCTCTGGTGAACCTTCTCGCCGCTCTATGCCTCTGGCCTGTACCCCAGCTTAAATAAATAAATCTTAAAAAAAAAAAAAAAACCAACAACTTTAATACCAAGATTGTGTGTTACACGTAAGAAGGGAATACTTTTATTTTATATGATTATGTCCTTTGGTCCTGGGAATAAGGAGTAGCAAGTATTAATACTGAAAAGCACTTGTTTCTATCAGTCTGTCTATCATATATAGAATCACTCTGTATTTTAAAGTCATAAAGGTTTATATGTGGTTGAGGAGTATTGTTTGAGGGTGTTAACATGTGAGAGTGTGTGTGCATGTGAGTGAGAGAGAGAGAGAGAGAGAATGACATGGGTAGAGAAAGAGAGACTGGTTGTCTTGAGTCGGAAAACAGCAAGCTGGGCAAGGTGATCAGTCTCTTATGCTTTATATGTGAAAGAAAAGGTTAACATTTTCCATCCTACAGATGTTTTTAGTTCCCAAATATATATTTCCTGTCACTATTTTTGTCAGTAACCTATTCTACATTTAGTAAATTGGCTCTGCGTTACCAGTGTGGACAACTTGTTACTTGATGCCACATAAATTATTGAAGTCTGTGTTCTGGCTTTGTTTCCCAGCATTATAAATTTAGTTTTCACTAAATCAGATTAAGTTTTCACAAAGGCAGTATGACTCTGTGCAACTGAAAAAAGCCAAGGAAGGAAGATAAAGAGAATTGGTGCCTGCTCTGATCATAATTGACTTGGTTGACCCCCCTTCCTCCTACGATACAATTTTATTTAGTTATATGTTTTTTATTGTGGTAAATATATCATATTAACCATTCCTAAGTGAGTGATCCATGACATTAAATATTCATAGGGTTTACCATGGCTGCCCCATCACCACTCTCTGTACTCAAATCATTTTCATCATCCCCAGGAAATGCTTCCCATTAAACAATAACTCCTCTTCTCCCCTTAGCCCTGGTAACTGTGATTTAACTTTCTGTCTCTATGAATTTTCCTATTCCAGGTACTTCATGTGTAAGTGGAATCATATGCTGTCCTCTGTACCTGGCTTGTTTCAGTTTGCATCATGTTTTCAACAACCATCCACATTGCCCCATATCAAAACTCTGTTCCTTTTTATGGCTGTATAATACTCCATTAGATGTATGTTCCACATTCTGTTGATAGGTACTTGTTTGTTTCCACGTTTTGGCTACTGTCAATAATGCTGTTGTGAGCTGGATGTGCAAATATCTGTTTGAGTCCCAGCTTTTTATTCTATTGGCTATAGACCTAGCAGTGAAATTTCTGGATCATCTGGTTGTTCAGTATTTGACATTTTAAGTAGCCAAATTGCCTTCTTCTTGCCTTAGGTCTCATTATAAAAAGTCACTGCTTCAAAAGTGGTTTTCCTTACTGACACTTATCACTTACTGGTATTTTTATTCTGTTTGAGCCCCCTCTGTATCCTCCCATTGAAAGACATTTCCACCACTTCCTCAGCACTCAGAACAGTTCAGACATACCCTAGGAGGGCAAGCCACACTGACTAATCTGTTCTGTTCTCTTCCAGTGTTGGATACAAATGACCGATTTCTACGAAAAATGACAATTGGGGAGGGGGATTCAGAGAAAGGGTACTGCCGAGAGGTAGGTGGCTTTTCTTCTTGGTTCTGTTCTTCTTTCGTTTATACTGCCCCACAGGCTGGGCGTCTCTGCTTTTCTCACTCCTCCAGCTGTGGGCACTGGTGTGTCTGCACCATGGCAAGGTGTCCATTTCCATATTACTCAGCAAACTGAGACAGAAGCAGAAGACAGAAGGGCTCCAGTATGTCTCACCATTCTTTTCTTGAGATTGTAATTGTGTTTCTGGGAAGAACCACTCAGGTTGACCCTTGGATAGATATGTTTACATATTTTAGTGGAAACCCACCCATTTCTTACTATAGCTACATAACAACTGAGAAGTGAAAATTTCAGATAAGTCACTCAAATTTCAGAAACCAAAGAACAAAGACCTAATTATTGGACTTACTAGCCTAAGGAGTTTTTAGGGTGGACATCTTATTACCCAAATCCAGAAAACGTGGGAGATAAATTATGATACCAACCTTCATTTTAATGGTGCTTAGGGGATGTAAATTCATTTCACGATTTTTCATCCAGGCACAGCAGACCTCTAAAATTCTTCTTTGGTAATAAACTCTTTATTTTAAGCTCATTTTAGATTTATGGCCTTTGCATTGAGTTTTTATTAGTTGAACAATATCATTTTTACTGTAGTGTTCAGACCTCTCAGCTAGTTAATTTTTGTTTGGGCCCTTTGAAATATTTTGAATATGGAGCAAGAAGACAAAAGAAGCCTGCACACCTTACCACTTGCTCTAAATCCTGGACCTTGCACACATGGACAGACTTCATGCTCTGAGCCAACATGCAGGCTAGGAAAACAGACTCATTGGCTGATAATTTTGGGAAGCTTCTGAAAAGTAGGAAGATAGAATTTGATCAGTGGAGAGCACAGTGCAAAATATGGTGGGATTGTTGGGGGGTGATCTCAAATACAGATACAAGAGACAATAGACTTCTCGGAAATGGGAGAGGGCCAGCATACCCTTCAGGGTGGGTGGGTAGGGACATCTCCCAAGATGCTAATGGGCAGTCACCTTCCCATGAAACCTGTCTGAGCCATAGCTGGAGGCCCCTGGAGGCCTGAGTGTGTCCTGAGGCCAGTGCCTAGCATGCACCATTTATCCCTGGGGTGGCCTCACACCATGGTCACGGATTTGATTTGCATGTGCCTCCTGTCTAACAGTGAAAAGCGTCCTGCTTTTTGAAAAACAAAGTCCACATAATGTGATGCTGAAAGGGTGGCCTTTTGTCAGCTGCAAGACACCATAAAAACTGGCAGTAGCCCTTTGAGTGACTGGGAATGGGAAGCCAACATAGCCAGTGTCCTACCCTCTGCAGTTTGGATATAGGCTGAGGTTTTAGATTTTGTTTTGTAGTTTTAGATTCCACATATAAATGAATCATTTAGTCTTTGTCGCTCACATTATACTGAGTACACTACCCAGAAGATCTATCCTTGTTGTCACAAATGGCAAGGTCTCGTTCTTTTTCATCACTGAGTAGTATTCCATAGTGTAGATAGATCTCATCTTTACTTTGTCCATTACTGAACATTAGGTTGTTTCCATATCTTAACTATACAAAGTTCTGCACTGCAACTTTGTAAATAATACTGCAATGAACAAGGAGATGCATGTCTTTTCAAATCAGTATTTGGGTAAATAACAGAAGTGGAATTGCTCGATCATGTTGTAGTTCTAATTTTCATTTTTTGGAGGAGTCTCCATGTCATTTTCCATAGTGACTGCACCATCAATACACAAAGAAGTTTCCCTTTTCTCCACATCCTCACCAACATTTGTCTTTTTGATAATAGTCTGTGTGACAGGAGTGAGGTAATGTCTTGTGGTTTTGATTTGCATTTGCTTTTCCTGAATGATTGATGTTAGATCTTTTCATGTGCCTGTTGGAAAATGTTAATTCACTTTCAAAATTAGATTGTTTTGTTTGCCATTGAGTTGTATGGTTTCTTTGTATATTTTGAATATTTACCCTTTATCAAATATATGATTTGCAAATGTCTTCTCCCATTCAGTAGGTTGTCTTTTTTGTTTTGTTGCTAATTTTCATGGCTGTCTAGCCTTTTCATTTGACTAGACCCATTTGTTTGCTTTTGTTTTTGCCCTTGTGGTCAAATTAGAAAAGACAGATTTGAAGGCACCACCTGTTTCCTTCTAGGGATTTTATAGTCTCAGGTCTTATGTTCAAGTTTGTAATTAATTTTGAGTTAATCTTTGTGTGTGTATAAGATAGTGCTCCAGTTTCATTTTTGCGTTTTGGTTATCTAGTTTTCCCAGCATTGTTTATTGAAGAAACTGTTTTCCTGTATGTTTTTTGGCCTCTTTTTGTCATAAATCAGTTGCCTGTATATGCCTGCATTAATTTCTGTACTTTGTATTCCATTCCAGTTATCTGTGTTCCTGTGTTTAGACCAATGCCATGCCATTTTGATTACTATAATTTTGTAATACAGTTTGAAATTGAGGTAGGGTGATGCCTCCGGCTTTGTTCTTCTTTCTCATGATTGCTTTTATCCAGTACCTTTTGTGGATCCATACAAAATTTAAGATTGTATGTTTAATTTCTGTGAAAATGTCATTGGTGTTTTGATAGGTCTTATATTGAATCAGTAGATTGTTTTATGTGATACGAACATTTTAAAATTATTAATCCTTCCAGTCTACACGCATAGAGGAGCTTTCCATTTCTTTCTGTCTTCAATTCCTGTCTTCATTGTTTTTTAATTTCTTGTATAGGTTAAATTTATTCCTTGGTATTCTTTTGGATATGAATATAAAAGGAATTGGTTTCTTAATTTTTCTTTCTGATATTTTGTTGAACTATCAAAATGCAACTAACTTTTGTATTATGACTTTGTATCTGCAACTTCATTGTATTTGTTTATTAGTTCTAACTATTTCGGGTGGTATCTTTAGGACTTTAAATATAATATCATGTTATCTGTAACAGTGATAGTTTTCTTTCTTTCCAATATGGGTGCCTTTAGTTTTTTTTTTCCTTGCCTAATTGCTCTGGGTTGAATGTCCAGTACTAATTGAATAAAAGTGAACACCTTCTTTAAAAGTAGAATTTTGTGTTTCAGAATCCCCTGTATCTTTCCCTGCTTTGAGTTCTGCCCTTATCTTGTTTGTTCTCTACCTAGTTTTGATATGGGGCAATGTGGATGGTAAATTGTGAATTCCTTAAGGACAGCGGTTCTTGACTGCTCACTGCTGGATTCTCAGTGCATTGAACAGAGATTTGTTATATTGTGGTAGCAGTTGTTCAATAAATATTTGCTAAATATATGTATGAATAGAAAAAATAAAAAATAATTTATAAAAACAGAATGACAACAAATAATCATAAAATTGAATTAAAACAACAATGAAGTATCATTTGCCTATCAGCTTATCAAAACATAAATTTGTATTAAATGTTGGGCAGATACAATGAAGTAGAGATTTACACAATGTTGATGGGAATATAAATTAGTAAACCCTTTTGAGTGATAGATTGTGAGTATTAAAAATTGAAATGACCCAACTATTCCAACCTTGGGACCAAAGTTTTCTTGTTTTTTTTTTTAAAGGAGAAATATTTGCTTATGTCCAGAAAAATCTACGTGTAATGATATTTACTTTAGAGTTATTAGCAATGGTGAAAATTTGAAACAGTCCAAATGCCCATAGCAGGGTTGTTATATTGGTACAACCTTCTGTACTGCAGGTACTTATTGAAAGGTGTTACCTCTTTTTCATGTGCTTGTTGGTTATCTGTATGTCTTTTGAGAAAAGACAGTCAGTTGAGACATTTAAAAGGAATACAGTTTGGATGGGAGCACCAGAGCTCTTATATTGATTGCAAAATGGAATGGCAAAAAATCACACATTTTTACACATTAAAGTAAAATATATAGTATAATCCAGTTTACGTTAATAAAATGCCAGCTTACATATTCATATATGCATATAAATGTATAAAATAGAATTTGGAAAGGGGCACACCAGTTATTGTACACCAGGATTGGTAAGGAAAGGGGGTTTTAAAGTAGTATTCCACATTTTATCTGCAAATGTTTATTCTGTGGTCACTGGAGAGAGGGAAGGTCACTAGTCTCTATGATTGGATGCCTGCTGCAGGCAGGCTCCTTACAGACATTAGCATGTTTAGTTCAAAAACCTGGTTTACAAATGAGAAAACTGGGCATCTTATGTTCAATAACTTGCCTAGGGTTATCTCTTGTATTTATTCATACGTACTTTTAAATAAAACGAGATTGTTATATTTAAGAGCTTTAGTTGCTGTTATTAGCCATACGATTGTTTTTGAGGACAGCATTTCATGTCAATAAAGGTAGATCTATAGCATCATTTTTTAATGACTGTATAATATCATATCCTGTATATGTATCATAATTGACTCACAATCCCAGTTAACAGCCACTTAGTAAGTTTGCAGTTCGGGGCTGTGATAAACCAGCTGTAGCAGATACACATGTTATATGTACTCTTATCTGATGATATCCTCAAGTCAGACTTCTAGGTCTGTAAATGCAGAGTCCAAGAGGATACAGATTTCAAGAGCTGATGTATATTGCCATGTTGTGTGTGTGTGTGTGTGTGTGTGTGTGTGTACACATATATGTAATATACGTATAGATGAAAATTTCCAGAAATACCATATTGACTCCATCATCCTTGCCAACATTGCTTATCTGTTTAAATTTGTGATAAACAACAAACACAATCTCGGTTATTCCTTTATATTATTTGGAAGTATTTTCTTGCAAATAAAAATGAGTAGCCCTCCATCAGGTACATCATTCAGTCAGTAAATTAATGATCATGATATTTGAATTGATCCATTTGTGTCTCTTTTGATGTTCGTTTAAGATGCAAAATTGTGGAATTATTTTAATTACACATAAATATATGTGTGTTATAAATTCAATTCTTAATACTTGTTAAATTTTTTTATTGTTATTTATGTCTTTTACATTTTGTATTTAATACTTGTTAAATTTTAAGACTATCTTTAGTCCTGTGTTTTGCATAGAAAGTCTTGTTATTTTTAGTCATTTTTTTGGTATGCTGTTTGCAATTGAACAGTGGCATAGAATATCCTAACTATACAATGAAAAGTCCCTTATGCCAAGAATAGGTTATATCGACAGAGTAATAATTGAATATAGTTGAATCTGACTTTCACTTAATATTTTTTCACTAAATCAATGAAACCTCAGCCAGGAAGTAACTAGAAAGCGCCTTATTTCCTTCATTTCCTTTCTTGTCAGTGACGGAAATGGACAATAAAATGTCTCATTAGGTGATTCCACCAGGAATGGCTGTTTTCTCTCTATAAACTTGAACTTGTCTGGCTCACATGCCCCTTGGGGGAAGAGAATTCAGCTGGAGCATAATGAAGTGGTTTTGTCCAATAGCTGAATTATGAGGAGAAGTGCCTCTCTTAGTTCTTGTCGGACTGGGCAGCCTGGAGTCGGAGCCAAGTGCAGGCCAAGGAAGCCCCAGGAACATTTCACAGAGGGTAGCTGCTCTCCACGGTCACTGCCAGGTCTGATAAGGCCAAGTGCTCGTAGAAAGCTGAAAATTGATTCTCTGTCACCTTTTGACTTGGCCGGTACCCGTTGGGAAGCCCTTACTGCTGTCTAGCTCTGGGAACCGGCCTCGGGGCCATCTTCATTCACTGTCTGCTCCTCACCGCTTGCTGGACAACAGACTAGTCAGCAGACAGGTCATTTATTCAGCCAATAAGTGCTGACCACCTCCCAGGCTTCACACTGGGTCCTCCGGCTGGGGATTCAGGAGTAAACCCTCCCCAAGTGGTGGACACTACGTCAGACGGGTAATCTCTGCTGGTCGCATGTCCAGGATACGCTACAAAAGCAGGCCCCTGAGCGCCAGGAGTAAGTGGAGCAGGTGGCCTGGTAGGGTCAGCCGAGCACATGGAGGCAGAACGTGGCACCCTGGGGAGGCTGTACTACCAGAACCATGCGCGGGACCAGGCTGACTCTGGGCACTAGTGTTTAGAAAACTTGAGTGTGACAGTAGCCCCTCCAGACAGACCCACGGGCCTGCAAGACCTTAATTGCTGCCACGGGCCTGCTTGTGGAAGTGGCCGTCCACATGGAGCAGTCACTGACCAGTGCCTTGTTTTGGCTGTCGTAGGCCCAGTTCGACATTGCAGTGGCCAGTGAGATCATGGCGGTGCTGGCCCTGACCGACAGCCTTGCGGACATGAAGGAGCGGCTGGGAAGAATGGTCGTAGCCAGTGACAAAAATGGGCAGCCCGTGACAGCAGAAGATTTGGTGAGTGTGTCCCCCCAGAAGCTTGCGGTGCTGTTGGAAATAGATGGCCTCTGAAAGTGTCTCATGAGATGATTGGTCCTTACACCCTTGGAATAATCCATCCACGCTCTCCCACTCCTGCAGTGTCTCTTCTGTGAAGAGCTGTTGCACGCTCTTTTGATTCTTTCAGAGCTGCGTTCACTTGCCTTTGCTCATAGCGTGGCCTTCCAATTGCTGCTGGATATGTGGAGAGACACTTGCTCCGTGTCTTTAGAAAGAGGGAAGGGATTTAAATTAAAGGTGAGCTTTTGTAGCATCCTTAGGCACACTTCCTACAGGGTTGAGCATTTTGCTTGCAGGATGAGCTTCTGTCATTCTAACTAAGTCACTTTTTCCTCTTTTTTAGGGGGTGACAGGTGCTTTGACAGTTTTGATGAAAGATGCCATAAAGCCAAATCTGATGCAGACCCTGGAAGTAAGTGGTTTTCCTTTTACCGAAGCTGTTGCCTGAGTGTGCATTAGCTGGGTTGCCCGTGCGTCACCCTCAGCGTGAGCATTTCCAGCCAGCCTGGGCCCCAGGGACATCAGGGAAAAGTGAAGTGTTGGTGAAATCTTTGATACAATTCACACACTGGCTGATGAAGTGCTAATTGACCCAAGTAGAAACTCAAGGTTGCCCACCACACAGGGAATCATGCGGCCTTGACGACATAATGTTTCTCTTTTGCCTTTTTGATGACTTTTTTTTAACCTCCCATAATCATTAAGTTTTGGGGTTTTTTGTTTTGTTTTTTCCAAGCAAAGCTCTTATTAAATGCTAAGAAACGTTTTTCTAAGGTTTTTTGGTATGACTTTCTCTGCTCTTGTCTTCACTCAACTCAAATTCTCTCATCAAAATAGGTCTATTTTAATCCAGTTTTTGGACTGAGTCAAATCATTTGTCTTACTCATTTGATGTAGTTGTCTTATTCCTTCCTGTTGGCTAATGAGACCCCAGGATTTAGGTGCAGACCATGATGAGGCAGCACCTGGGCCTGGTTGGCAGGCACGGGGAGACAGGTGGGGGGCAGGGTGGAGGATGGAGAGATGGTGCCGCTGAGGTGGGAGCAGCTCTCGGGGCTGGGGGTGGCAGCATTTATGCCAATTTCCTCAGTCCTGAGGGTCCTGGCCCCCACCCTACCCTCTCAGGCCCTCTCCTTCTGTCTTTCCCTCCCAAGAGCTGCTGTACACAGACAGCACTGCCGGGGACTTCGCCTCCCTCAGGCCCAGCCCGCCCAGCCCACCCCCTGTCCTTCTCTGCATCACAGGAATGCTGCCTGAGGGAATGCTGCCTGGGGGCCCCATTTTTTCCTGCTTCCTGTTTCTTCTCGCATGAAGAAAAGTGACATGGTGTTCGCCACCCAAGTGCCTAGAAAGTGCCTCACACATATTTGGGGCTACCAACATAGTTCCGCATTACTTTCCTGCTAGTACACTTAGTAAAATAAGTGTGCTGCAGAGTGTACACAGAGTGTACACAGCGTGTACTCTGTGTTCTGCAAGTACACTTAGTAAAATAAAAGACCGACCTCCAGGTAGCTGTTCTTAGGTGTTTCTATTAGGCATAGCATTTTTAGACCAAGTATTAAAAAAATCATTCATTATACCTTCCTCAATGTCCTACGCCAGAAACACCAGTTGAGTGAGCTGAGTGTCTGTGTTTGAATGTCCGACAGTGATGTTCTAAGAATTTTTCTGTTCACGCTGCAAGCTGGGTATTCCAAAGCCAGAGCTCGTTGTGTGACCTTTAATGTTAAGTTCCAGTGCTGCTGACTAGTGCTGATGACGGTTGTTGCCAGCACAGCTATGTGCTCGTGCTGGTCCGGCCACACCTGTCCCCTCTGGAGACCAGTGCCCAGTGCTTCCCAGACGGATGGCCAGCCCAGGGATGGGGCTGTGACCTTGACCCAGCGATAGTCTAGCACTGACAAAGCTAGCAAGGGATAGAGGCTGAGTGTCTTTGAGATACTATTTTCTTTAGTGCACCGAAAAGGTTTGTCTCGGTGCAAGTGAGAGATCACAGCTAGCAGACAGTGAAGGTCTAGACAGCCCACATACGCGGACTCGTCCGCATAGACATCAACACACGTTTGGGCTTCAGAGTCCCAGCTTCATTGCATCTACATCTGCATGACCTTAGCAAGACCCAGTTTTTCTCCCTCCTGAGGACGTGGGGGGAGGAAACAAATAGAGAAGTCACAGAGTGGCTTAGATAAACTCTGTCTTTTTCATTCTCAGATGATTTTTCTTTCACTTCCTTTCTTCCTGCTTTTGTTCAGCTTGCCCTTTGAGTCGTGTTTCTCACAGCCCATCATGGTTCGAGGGAACTTTCCATGGCCCCAGCCCCCCCACCCCTTTCATTCCCCATCTTTCTCTATGTCAGCAAAAGGGCTGCCTGTATTTTCACAGGTGGAGCCGGGGTTTTATCCACAGACCCCGGTGGCCCTAGCTGGGCTCGGAATAAAACCTGGACACTTTAATGCATGTAAATCAATTCTTACAGCTGGGGCCATAGTCTCTGGCCCCAGATAAAGGAACAGAACATGTAAAGAGAGGGCACTAGGAATGAATACGTAGACAGAGCTTATGTCCTTGAAGAATTAAAATATAAAGTTTTTGATAATTCCCTTACTCTGTTGTCTTTCTTGTAACAATTACTCTAACATTTCACCATAAAGGAAATCTTTCTTTGCTTTTGTTGACTTAACAGTGACCAGATTTTTGACACCTAAGACAACTTAGCAATGAGAAAGACTTGAAAAGAAATTTTAAAAGTCAGAATAACACGTTTATTAAGATAAACATAAAAAGGCTTATAGTAACCCTAAATCATATCATTCCCCTGCTTCAACTTCCGTAACTCATTCATTGTATTGACTTTTTTTTTTTCTTGCTTACTTTGGATTTTTCTCAAAGTGATTCATTTCTTAATGGGAAAAAAAGCCTCTAGGGGCCTCCCTGGTGGCACAACGGGTTAAGTTGTAGCACTATGAAGCTGTCAGCAGCTACTGCAGCATGAGTTCCATCCCCGGCCAGGGAGCTTCCCACATGGCATGGGGGACCTCTCCTGCCTCGCCCGCTGCTCCCCTCAGCAGTGTATTTCAGTCGATCTGCCTGTTCGGCTCCCTACTCTGTCTCTGGTGAATCCTTTCACCCCCCCACACCTCTGGCCTACACCCCAGCTCTTGTATGCAAAAATAAATTTTTAAAAAATGAATAAGCCTCTAAACCATCAGTATCTAATTCCATTTTCTTTAAAAATAAAGTCAAAGTAATATGAAGTAAGGTAAGTTATTTATTTCATGGTCCTTGAGGCAACTAATCAAAAAAATAGGAAATACCTGATTGTGTAGCCTTTCCTCTTTGGTTTAACATTAAATGTAGAATGTAACACTGTTCTAGAATACATAAGGAATTTGGTCCTTTTGAGAGAGTGTTTTAACATTCTTTTTTATCTATTTATGTATTTTGTTGTTATTATGGAAGAGCTGGGTTGTAGGCCAGAGGTGTAAGGGGGTGAGAGGATTCACCAGAGACAGAGTGGGGAGCAGAACAGGTGGACCTTCTGAAATAGACTGCTGACGGGAGCAGCGGGCAAGACAAGGAGAGGTCTGCTGCGCCATGTGAGTCAGCTCCCTGACCGGGGATCGAACTCAGGCCAACTCATAGTAGTGATGGTGCTGACTAACCCCTAGGCTACGAGACAGAACCCCCCTGTGTTAACAGTCTTTGAGAGAATTTATGAGTTAAATATGCAGCATTAATAAAGGCAGAGTGGCTTAGCGAAGTCTGCCCCACCATGTTTGCCCCGACCTGAGCTTCATTTACTTTCCCTCACTGGTTCAGGGTTTTGATCTGTCCTTCTGCTCCCACAGGGGACGCCTGTATTCGTGCATGCCGGCCCCTTTGCCAACATTGCCCATGGCAACTCCTCTGTGCTGGCTGATAAAATTGCCTTGAAATTGGTTGGTGAAGAAGGATTTGTGGGTGAGTCTTTTTTTTTTTTTTCCCTACTTATTTGTTGTATAATTTTGAAGGAATGTGAAAGCTGATGACCGGAGCTTACTTGAAACATACTTTCTTAGGCCCACTTGCATAGGTGGGCTCAGGGTCGGAGAAGTCCCGCGATCTGGTCTAAACTAGCAAAATGAAGTTGTGGTTGAGCCATACATTTTGATGTCAGGTGTTTCTTGGATTGGATATAAGCTGTGACACTTGCTGGCTGAGTGACACATTTTTAATGACCCAAACCTCAATTTTCTCATCTTTAAAATGGTGATAACAATATTATGACAAGGTGCTCAGGGTTATTGTGAAGACAAAATGAGTCTATTCATTCAGCCGATAGCTAATGAGAATCTGCTGCAAGATGTGTCTCTCGGAGCTGGGGATACATGGCGAGCAAAACAGACAATGGGCAGACAATGGAGTTTACTGTCTAGGGGGTGTCAGATTTCATGAGAGTGCGCACTCCTTGATTGTTAGCCAATAGTGGCAGTACCAGCACTTTTAGTAACTTGAAATTAAATCAGTTTGCTCTTCAAGACTGAGTGTATTTTTGTGACCCAACCAAGACGCTTGGACATTTTAATTGGCAGGACCTCAAACTCTGTGCCATTTTCAAACTCTCCTTTGTAGCACCTATTTCCCTGACTCATGTTGGGTATTTTGACCAGAAAGAGGGGAGAGGGCATTGCCATTGTCTGGTCAGTGCTGGCCCCAACCCACCCACGATGTTAAGGCTGTGAGAAAACAAGGGACAAACAGAGAAACACAGATTTGCGGAAAGATGCCTTAACGTGACTCCTGAGAAATATCGGCCAGGTACTTATCTAATGAGTAATTCTCACTCACCACACGCAAGCCTGGGAGCTAGTCTACATAGCTTCTTCTACACAATTGTCAGCCTTATATCAAACTCGGAAATGAGGTATTTTACTAGAAAAGAATCTACCAGACAGAGAACTTAGGTCTGCAAAAGAACACCATCTGCACTCCGGATCTGACGAAGTTCAGTTGGGGTTGTTGAGACTGCTTTAAGAATTCCTGATAGACACGCAGTCAGAAGAGGATGTACGCAGCCATTCCTCAAAGGTCTGTGTTGTACAGCTCTGTATACTTTCCTGCTTTGCTACAAATCCACCGTGAGTGGCTGGACGTGCTGTCTAAATGGATTTATTCCATTGATCATGGCTTAATTGTAGAGCTAATGGACAAGGAGGCCAGGTAAGGGCAATGTCTGAAAAGCTGGATGATTATGTGAAGTGGTGTTTCTAATGCATCAGTTCCACAAATAAAAATTTCTAAAAGAATGCACTCTCTTATATGCTGACAGAGCTCTCTGCCTCCGCACCAATCCTGACTTTGTCAAACGCATATTTATAGAATATCTGTTATCATCGCAAAGTATCTTAAAAGGTAAATGCTGATGATATAAGTAAACATGCTTAGCTCTCTATTTGACTTTGGGAAAGCTGTTAGCCTCTCTGGGCATGTCTTGTGTACTCATCCTCATCCTCATCTGAAAAATGAGAAGTGGGATGAGATGAGGTTTGAATATAGATGGGCTGCCAGGGACCCAGAGGGAGAAGCTGTGGTCTTGGTGTCCTGACTGGTCTTCTTCTTTTTTTTTTTTTAAAGATTTATTTTATTTGTACATACGAACTGGGGTACAGGCCAGAGATGTGGGGTGGCGAGAGGGTTCACCAGAGACAGAGCAGGGAGCAGAACAGGCAGATCAGAAGTACACTGCTGAAGGGAGCAGCAGGCGAGGCAGGACAGGTCTGCCGCACCATGTGGGAATCTCCCCGGCCAGGCGTCGAACTCGCGTCACTGCTGCGACAGCTCCACAGCTCAGTGCTTAACCGCTGCGCCACCGGGGAGGCCCCTAACTGGTCTTCTGACGTGAGGCCAATTACCTAATAAATTCTCTAGGGCTCAGTCTCCTCTTTTGATAGAACACTGACATTCCAGTGTGTTAATAAGTGGTGTTTGGTTCAGCAGCACATATATACCAGTATTTTAATTAGTATTATCAAATGCACAAGTGCTTTGTAAACCATAGAGAGCCATGCCAATATCAGTAATGAGGCTAATGATTTCGATCATCTTTTCTAAGGCTGTAAGTGGGGAGAGTTTAGTAACAGTGTAATCTATCCATTCCCAGAGGGCTCAGAGGGTTTGCATAGAGTATCTGCCTCTTCCATTTAAGTTGTATGACCTTACGGAAGTTAACCCTTCTGTTCCTCAATCCTTATTGTAACAGGGCTTTTAATAGTATTTGCTGCATGGGTTCAAAATGAGAATTCAGTGAGACTGCAGGTCAGGTCTTGGCATGACACCTAATGTGGTAAGACCTGGCCACTCTGCATTGTCATTTCCCCATATTGAATGTATTTATGTTTGGATGATTTTATTTCCAATTGTGTTAAAACTCATATAATGTAAATTTTACCATTTTAACCATGTTTAATTGCACCACTCAGTAGTGAAATATGTTCAAGTTTTTATACCACCTCCTTTCCAAAATGCTCTTCATTTCCCAGAGTTGTGGTTTTGTACCCATGAAGTAACTCTCCGCTCTCCAGTCCCCCAGTTCCTGCAAACACCCATCTACTTCGCCTCTGAGGCTGACTCGAATCAGTGTTTGTCCTTTTGTGACTGTTTGTCTCACTCAGTATAACATCCTCAAGGTTCACCTTATTGTAGCCGGTGTCGCATTGCTGTGCTTTATAAGGCTGAATCAGGCTCTGTCATGTCATTCATGTGTATCAAGATCACACTCCAGGGGACCTCCCTGTTGGCTCAAGGGGTTAAACTCTCAGCACTATGAAGCTATTGGCAGCCACTACAGCACCAGTTCGATCCCCGGCCAGGGAACTTCCCACATGGCACAGCAGACCTCTCCTGTCTCCCCGCTGCTCCCCTCAGCAGTGTACTTCAGTCAATCTGCCTGTTCTGCTCCCCACTCTGTCTCTGGTGAATCCTCTTACCCCTCCCCGCCCCCCGCACCTCTGGCTACACCCTAGTTCTTGTATGCATAAGTAAATAAATCTTTTTTAAAAAAAGAGATCACGCTCCATGCTGTGTAGCACATCACAGCAGAGGCTCATGTTAACATGTGCAGACACAGGACGTGAGACCTCCAGGCATTAGACTCTCAAGGGGTTGCGTTGCTCCCCTGGTCAAGCATGCTCTCAGGCTGGGTTATTCCCTGTACTTGGAAGGAATGGTGGTAGGTCATTATCACTCCGAGCTTATATCTGGTCCCTTTAAAATACTTTTTTAAAGATTCCTCCTGTCACTTTCAGTCATGTGAACAGTACCAATTGTGTCCAACCTTATATAAAGATAAAAATTTCCAAATTTCTGGGCCTCCCTGGTGGCTCAGCTGTGGAGCTGTCAGCAGCGGCGACACGAGTTCGATGCCCAGCTGGGGAGATTCCCACATGGCGCAGCGGAACTCTCCTGCCTCGCCCACTTCTCCCCTCAGCAGTGTATTTCCCTCGATCTGCCTGTTCTGCAACCCGCTCTGTCTCTGGTGAACCCTCTCACTGCCCCACGCCTCTGGCCTGTACCCCAGCTTGTATGCATAAATAAATAAATCTTAAAAAAAAAATTTCCAAATTTCATTTAAATGCCGGCCTCTCCACCTGCCAGTCGTGGGCCTGCTTCTGCCGACCATGAGAGAGAAGGGGAGGGGAAGGTGGCTTCTTCCTGCGGCCCCCTCTAGGTACCCCGGCGCCCGTGGCCCCTCAGAGCCGAGGTTTTCCGGCATTCATTCCATGATGTGCTTCCAGCCAGAACGGGAGCCCTCTGTACAGTATTCCTTTTAGAAAGTCCTGTTGCTGGTCCCATACCTTGTCTGGGGCCACAAACCTTTGACCTCTGGCCAGCTGACAGTGGGAATGCAGCCCTCTCCCCACCTCCATTCTTCGACCTGAGGCTTTTCATCCCCTGCACGCTGTTCTCCCAAAGGCAGGGACACTGCCCGCCTTTCCAGTTGCTCTTCTGAGGCCTCACTAACTTGAGAAAGAGGCAGCTTGGAAACCTGCCCCCTAGGAGGGAGGAGGGGGAATTGGCGTGTGGTTAACCTTGAAGAAGTCCTGGGCTGGGTTCTGACCTTGTCCATCCATTTGAAACCTTGGGTGGCTGTTGGGCTAAGGTATGCAAGATCTATTTTCAGACAACCTCTACACATCTTGCTAGGTCATCTAGCATCATCCTCTAGCATGTAAGCAAATAAAATAATAAAAGATACAAGATTGAAAAACAAGGAACATATTTGGGAGAAAGCATTCTCAGAATAGACGAACGACTAGCGTTCAGAATATATAAACACCGAGGGCTACAGATTGACAAGAAAAAGACAAATAATCCAGTAGCAAAATGGGCATAGGATTTGAAAAGACAATATGATGGAACTTCGGGGTAAAACTGAAAATGAACACCTGATCTAGAAATTTCACTTCTAGGTAAGGCAATTGAAAAGATATTTAAATCTTTTGAAATATATACCATACATTGGTATGCACTTACTGAACTTCTGTTCTATGTCAAGTGATACGTGTGTTAGGAGCTGGGAATCTAAAATGATTACATGGGGTTCTTAGCCTCCCCTAATTCATAGTGTCATGTGAGCGGTAAGCAAGTAAACAGCATCGCAGTGGTTCGAACCATGCACTTAGGAGACTGAGCATCACTGATTGAGAACTTAAAGGGGGGGTGAGCATCTCTAGGCTGTTTCCTGTGCTGCTGGCTTTGCTGAGACGAATTTAGCCTGATTTTTTGTTCTCTCCCCAACACACTCAAGGAAGGAATAATTTCATCTATTCTGCAATAATTATTCCAAGATAATGGGATCAATATTCCATTTAGACTGAAAACAGAATCAAGATTCTTTATTTAATTGCATGAATTCATCAGGCTGGAGCAGACACTGAGAAGCTGGGGGGCCATGCTGTGGTCACCACGAGCTCCCCTCCTTTTTTCTTTGGGTCCACTGTCCTCGTGAGGGGGCCACTTAGCTCCATTACCACGGTAACGGCAAACAGCTCTTTAGCAACAAACCATAATCATGTGTTATTTCGAAAAAAGAAAAGGTGAGCTACATTAAATGCTAGGTTTTACAAAATTATCTCACCTTGAAACTATTCATAAGAATTTTAAACCTATATTTGAACCTGGGTTTTCTTTACATTTGTTTTCTGTTCTCTTAATTTGTTTTATTTATTTATTTATTTATTTATGCATACAAGAACTAGGGTGGAGGCCAGAGGTGTGTGAGAGGATTCACCAGAGACAGAGTGGGGAGCAGAACAGGCGGGTCCACTGAAATACACTGCTGAGGGGAGCAGCAGGCATGGCAGGAGAGGTCTGCTGTGCCATGTGGGAATCTCCCCGGCCGGGGATCGAACTCTTGCTGTAGTGGCTGCCGATAGCTTCATAGGCTGAGACTTACCCTTTTGCACCACCCAGGAGGCCCTTAATTTGGTTTTGATTCCACTCTCGAATAACTATCTCCCCTTTGCTCTAGGAGGCGGTATACCCTCATAGCCAGCCTTCTTAGCTGATGCTTACCAGCCCCCAACCATAATTAAACACAGAATTATATATGTGTGTCCTTTAAAAACAACTGGAGAAAGTCTCCATGATGCTCATTAGATTGACAAAGGAGCCCTTGGCTCAAAAAAGATAAAGAACCAGGTGAAGGTCGCAGAGCCTATGGATGTAATGTACCGTTCGCCCTGACACTCCATGTGATCCAAGGGAGGCCTCAGCGCCTTTCTGTATTTCAGCACCTTCATCCAAAAGCACTTGCCAAGCGGTTACCTGTGAGTCTCCTCCTTGCCATCTGTAGAAAATGATGCCCACCAGGCTGGTTCTCCAGCTGCTGCCCCAGTACCTGAGCCCAGGCAGCACAACGGAAAAGGAAAGTTAGACCAACACCCGGGTAGATTAGGGTTTAGTGAGGAGCATAAAGAGCGGGTCCAGGACAAAGCCGGTAGGGCTGGGAATGAAGCCTTGTTAATATCTTTATTATGAATGAGCGCTTGTCCTGAGCACCGGCCCTGTGCTAGAGCCACCATATGCATTTTCACTTAGTCCATCATCAGTTCTGGAAGGTGGGGGTCACCCTCCTCTTACAGCTGATGCATCTGAAGCTTCGCGAGACTAGGACGCCCGGCCAGCATCACTCAGTCAAGTGTCGAGGACACAGTCTGGGGCTTCTTGCCAAACAGACCCTGGGACGATCACTCGCTCTCTGCCTGCAGCGATGTCCTCATCTCTCTTGATCTGTTCCCATCCACCCCCACTTAAAAATAATTAGCAGCAGGTGCCTGTCTGCAGCAGATGGACCATTAAAAATAAAATAGTACCAGTGTAATCACACCATGCCAATATTTAATAATGTGTGTCAACAGTGATGGAGCACATTTTTGTCGTTGCCTCTCTCCTCCTCCCCTTACTACTTCGGAAAGCCTTTCTCCCTAATCCGCTAATTAAAGCTTAGGTGATTGATTCACACCGTACCTGCAGTCTCCCTGCTTCTCCCACCACCTAGAGTCCTTTTACGGTGTTAAACCTTTCTCCTTGAGCTCAAGACGCTTTGATGGTGTCTCCACCCAGTTACTGGCCCTTTCTCTGTTTCCATTTTTATTGCCATGAAATTTTAAATATTCCTTCACTTTGGTAGAAGAGAACCAGACCAAAGTAAACATTCCTATAATTTCATCCACCCTTAAAAAAAAAATCTGACGTCAAGTGATGTTCCAGCTTTCTTGCCTTTAATTCTCCCAGACCTACCCTGTTTACATGATTTAGAAACACTGATCTCTGCCCATGCTCCCTTTTTGTTTTGCTTCCAGTTTCTTTCTGTAGTGATTGGATTTGTAATTAAATCAAGCATCAAAAGTGCTGAGTTATTGGAGACCAAGGCTGAAGGCTGACCTTCAGGAAACTGCAAATCTCCAGTTGTGGTTTTTAACCCCTCTGTTCAGGAAAGTCGAGTAAGAGAAGGTTGGTTTGTATTGTCCAGGATATTTTGGTTTCTCTTACGTAGGTTAGGGACTAATCTCATTCCTCCCTCACTCAATACTGGGATGTAGTCTACCTTGCTTTCTCTTCCAATGATTTTTGTATGACGTTGCCCTTTTTTTTTCAGTTAGACCTCTGCCCTTATAAAAATAAGTATAACTGAGTATACAGTTTTCAAGAAAGTATGTAGACTGATAGAATAAACACCCATGTTCTGACCACCCAGCTGTGTCAGAATCATAATGTATTGCGGTGTGTGCTTTAGGTTTTGTTGTTTTTTTTATAAAATACTAAGGGGTATAGTTGTAAATCCATCCCTGATCTCATTCCCTTTTCTGCCTCTCTAAAGGAAGCTGCTGTCCTAATTTGGGGGTCTCTCATTTCTAGGCATGTTTTTATAGCATTATCACATATGTGTATGTCACTGAAGATCTACAGCAGAGACTGAATTTGAGTCTGCCTCTGGGACACATTTGCATGGCTTGTGTTCTTCCCATACAAAGGCACCCGGGACCCTTGTTCATCCAGGGGGCCTGAGGAGACCTGTGTATTCAGAAGCCCTCCTTTGCAGTAGTGAGATCCTTCTAGAAAGACTTGTTTGAAAGTCTTACTTCCAAAGTCAACTTTGGCAGTACACACTGGAACCCAGCAAATTCACAGGTGCCAATTCCGGAGTCACAGTGCCTTATTTCTTCTCTCTCTCTCTCTCCTAAACCTTGCACTTCCCTGGAATGCAAAAGAATAGAATGTGAAGATTGTTGAGAAACAATACGGTGTATTTTTACAGTGGCATCAAGCATTAGAATTTAAAACATATGGTATTAAATCCCACTGGCATGTTTCACATCTCAAATATATTCCTGTGCCAAAAGTGATGGTAATCAAAACATTAGGAATTCGGCTCCTTATTTGGGAAAGACTATCCCTGCCCATGGGAAAGGCTTTAGGCAGATCATGGGGTGATCTGAAAAGCAGAGTGGCTATACCGTTGACTGTGTGTTACTTTTAAAGATTTATTTTTTTTTTTATTTATGCATACAAGGACTGGGGTGTAGGCCAGAGGTGCAGGGGGTGAGAGGATTCACCAGAGACAGAGTGGGGAGCAGAACAGGCGGGTCCACTGAAATACACTGCTGAGGGGAGCAGTGGGCAAGACAGGACAGGTCTGCTGCACCATGTGGGTCAGCTCCCTGGCCGGGAATCGAACTCATGTTGCAGTGGCTGGCCATAGCTTGGTAGTGCTGAGACTTTAATCCCTGTGCCACCAGGGAGGCCCTTATGTGTTTCTTTTAGCCAAACTTGTAGAGTCCACAGGTCCATAGACTACAGTTTCCAACTATATCCTAAGTTTATTTACTTTATGAAAATGCTAGCAAATAATTTGGCAGCTTTTATGCATGTTTTTGCTTTGGTTGAAATTACAGTGTCTTGTTAGGTTAGAACATTATCTAAAGGCTCAAATCAAGGACTTTCATTTAAAAGAAGGAAAACCAAGGGCCTCCCTGGTGGCAGAAGGGTTTAAGTCTCAGCACTATGAAGCTGTCCACAGCCATTGCAGCACGAGTTTGATCCCCGGCCAGGGAGCTGACCCACATGGCACAGCAGACCTCTCCTGTCTCCACGCTGCTCCCCTCAGCAGTGTACTTCAGTAGATCCATCTGTTCTCCCCACTCTGTCTCTGGTGAACCCTCTCACCCCCTGCACTGTGGCCTGCACCTCAGTTCTTGTATCCATAAATAAATAAATCTTTAAGAGAGAGAGAACGGGACGGGGGAGGAAAAATCAAATTTGCATTTTAATATAGCCCTTAAATTCTCATCAATTCTCATGTGGAATTAATCTCCAAACCAAAACTGACCTGCATGTGCTCTGCACTGACATGTGTGCCGTGCCAAATGAGTCATGTGAAAAAACAAAGAGACAAAAGCTTTTCATTTAAAAGCCTTTTTTATTTTCTCACTACTGAAATGACAGGAAAAGTTGAGAATTTATAAAAATAAGGTGACTTCTCACTGTGCCTGTAGTTTCCTCTAACCTATTCTCTTCATTTAACATTAGGGTTTCTAAGATTCATCCAAATAGTGCTTCTAACAACCATAAATATACCGCAATTTATTTGTTCATCTCTTGCCAACAAATATTTGGGTTGTTTCCAGTTATTGTGTCATTATAAGCGATGACTGCAGGGATGTGTGGACACTCTTGCTCTTATCTTCTGGGGCACTTAGGAAGAGTTTCACATAGGAGAAATGTAAATGTGTTGGTGACTTCCTACATATGCATACTGCAAAACAATTTCAAAAATAGCTTTCCCTTGTTAAAGTAATGGTTTTTCATAGAAGAATCAAAATCTCCATGAGTGGGAAAGAAAATCCAAATCATCTCTAATATTTCCATCCAAAGTTAATTCACGTTTTGTTCTAGTACTTCTATGTGGTTTCTTTTTGTTTTATCCTGTCTATTTACATGGGGTTTTTCTGGTGGGTCTTTTACATGGACAGTTAGTTAGAATCCCATGGAGATGAATTTCTCGGTTACGTCCTCTGGCACTTCTGTTGTGTAGAACGTTGCACTGGGGCCTCCCTGGTGTCGCAACGGGTTAAGTCCCAGCATAATGAAGCTATCTGCAGCCACTGCAACATGAGTTTACTCCCCCGCCAGGGAGCTTCCAGCATGGCGCAGCAGACCTCTCCTGTCTCCCTGCTGCTCCCCTCAGCAGTGTCTTTCAGTCAATCTGCCTGTTCTGCTCCCCACTCTGTCTCTGGTGAATCCTCTTCACCACCACCACCCCACACCTCTAGCCTACACCCCAGTTTTAGTACATAAATAAATAAATCTTTTAAAATAAAAAAGAACTTTGCACTGACTGAACCGTGGTTTCTGAAAGAGATCTGTCTTCAAATCTGTGTGTCCCTTTGCCCTCCCTCCCTGCCACCCACAGTAGGGCTCACCCCAGGTCTCTCAGGCTCAGCGCCCCTCCCTCTGTCTCCTGTACGCCGGCACTCCCTGTGCCCTCCTCACTCTTACTTGGGTGTTTGTTCTAAGACTCAGCGTGTAGCCCCATTGGACACGGCTTCCTCTGCCTCCTCTTCTTCCAGCACTTTCTGAACATCAGCCTTTCCTGCCCTGTTCTGCTCAGTCTCTTCCCAGAGACTCATCTTCCCCCTCTCCGCAGCTTGAAGTGTCCAGGACTCGACCTCAGAGGCTTTGTCCTGCAGGTCTGCATCCTCGACCTCTAACTTGAGCACCCACCTTCACATTTCAGTCCCTCTGGCCAGGTCCTTTCCTTGACCCCACGCTCCTGGGTCCAGATGACACTTCCCATTCCTAAAACCATAATTTTATTTTTGATTTTCTTTCCTCGGGTCCTAACCCTGCTTCTCTCTCTCAGCGAATTGCAATCACATTCTTCTGGATGCTCTTACCAGAAGCCTCAGTCATTCTTGCTTCCTCTTCTATATGTGCTCCCTGTATCCAGAACATCCCAAGGCCTGTGACATAGCCAGTGCTGCCACGCGGCTGTCCCCCCTGGCCTCCACCATCTCTCCCCTGGACCTTGTACGTCACCCCCTCCCCTCTCACTCCACCCTGACCACACGGCCTGTATCCATAATGCCCCCAGCACGGTCCCATAGCTCTTTTGAAACCTAAGTCAGATCCTGTCCAGCCTCTGCTTAAACCCTCCAGTATTTTGTATCTCTCAGAATGAACCCCGACTGAGTTTTCCCCTTATTCTACTACCTCCCCCACCCACCCCACCAGTCTCGTCTCCTGCTGCCCTGCCTGTCGCCATTCTGCCTGGCATCTGGTTTGGAGACCCCAAGCCTCCTTCCACAGCGGGGCTTTGCATGTGCTGTTAGCACAGGGGTTTGAACCCAAGCCCTCACCCCCGGGGTCCTTGCTCTTACCACTGTGCTTTCTTACCTCTGCCTGAATGCTTGCTTTCATTTTACCCCATAAGCATGGAGCCAGTGCATAGCACCAAATCTGTGGGTTTGGAATGAGAAATTGTTACTACCCATCAGTTCACTGAGTAACTATTGGTAAATGTGTCTGAATTTGCACAAGGCTTTTTATGGCGAATATAGGCACATTTGCCCAGTTGTTTGTTGAACTTATAGTTAAATTAATTAAGGAGTGGGCCTCCCTGGTGGTGCAGCGGTTAAGCGCTGCGCTGTGGAGCTGTCGGCAGCGGTGATGTGAGTTCGACGCCCAGCCGGGGAGAATCCCACATGGCGCGGCAGACCTCTCCTGCCTCACCAGCTGCTCCCCTCAGCAGTGTATTTCTGATCCGCCTGTTCTGCTCCCCACTCTGTCTCTGGTGAACCCTCTCACCGCCCCACGCCTCTGGCCTGTACCCCAGCTTGTATGTATAAATAAATAAACCTTAAAAAAAATTAATTAAGGAGTAATTCGATTTTAAAAACTTTTTTTTATTGTTATTTATGTCTTTTACATTTTGCATTCCCCTTGGGTAGCCCACCACCAATTCACCCGTGATCCATCTCCATGGTCCCTTGTGTTCTTTTCTATTCCATTTTGTGCCCTTTCCCTTCCCTCCCTCCGGCTCCTTCCTCCCCCCATCGCCCCCCACTGATTGTCTCTCTCCCACCCGGCCTCCCTATAGTCCTGTTATAAGTGAAACCATTCGATATTTTTCTCTTTCTTTCTGGCTTATTTCACTGAGTATGATCCCCTCTA